>CACRXP010000559.1:323436-334428 GCA_902702965.1 Spirometra erinaceieuropaei
CATGCGCAGCTGAGTCGGTATCCCATGTCATATTAGTCTGAACGCAAGCGCGGAGAGTCCACACGCGAGCATAGGCTGGCTGTGCGACTGAAGAACGCGGATTATCATGGGCGACCGCGCAAAGCTTTGAAACAGAGTATGATTTTAATCTTAGAGCCGCCATTATAATCAATTGCGCTGGAAGCCTAACAAACAAAAAGTTGAAAGTTGGGCCTCGCATTAGAACTCAGTCAATCATGGCATCTAATGGTTGCATGAAAAGTCCCGGACAGTCACCTCCAGACTTACGTCACTCATCGTCACATGGCTAATTTACTCATAGATCCCCCGAATGTTTTGTTGCTTTTAAATTCGACCACAGACTCCTGTGCGAGGTCTAAGACTCAAAATAAGAGCCGATGGTTCATTGCTTGACCTTTCATGCTTTTTCCTTACTCATAGAGATTACTTCCCACTATTCATCATAACTTAGAAAAATAAAGACAAAAATAAGATGCGATGTTGGTGGGTAGAAATCAACGAGATTAAACTGTTAACTTTTAGGTTGCTTTGTGGCAGCAGACAGCCACAGATCAATCGTAGGCTGTTGAGACCCGAAAATTCTTATCAGTGGCTATTCTTCCCTGAGTTTTGTGTTCTAAAATTTTAGCTGTCCATTTCGTCAAAAAAGCCCTGTGGTGGCAATGATAACGACATAGAAGGAATTATAGTCAAAAATAATTTGAATGAAATAAACTTGTACTATTTCAATAAACACCTGTCAGTGAACGGACGGTTTACTTCGTTGTACAGGGCAGAACGGGAATAAAAAATGATACGCGTGCGTTTAAATTTATTACAAACACACCTAGCAACTTCAATATTAATTCACTCCTTCCAACTCGAGTCCGGAAATCCAACAGCTACTAGAGAAGTGCCCATTCATCATCATAATCCTTATCACGTTAGTAGTTTTGAAAACCTATTACATTTGCAGTTGAATGCACCTTTGATGTCTGCCCAGCTGAGTGCATTACCATTTGGAAGTTAAGTGATAACACAAAGACACATGCCAACCAAACATGTGGAGGTCGAAAGTGCTGCTCAATGCCTATTTCCGAGCAGGGCTACCCGAAAGTGCAAAATGATTGAAAGTCATTTAGATGGTATAATGCTAGGTGACGGAGTAAGAGGCGTCGTGTGGGACCAGTCTAATATATTGTCCCTCATTTGTAGACCTTATTTATGACGGAACGTTTCTATATGATTTGTGAGCAGTGTGATATAATAACAAACAACAGACCTGCGTATGTCGTTGCCCATTCATTTCACATCAGTTTTTATTTTCCTAAGTGACATCTTGCTGTTACCCAAATATCACGTACATGGCCGTATGCTGTATGGTCCAGTAAAAAGTTTAATTCGTTGTTATATAATTCAATGCTTTTTACCTATCCCCCTAATAAATATTTCACATGTTTTATCCCCCATTGATATCGATTTATTGAACGTTAGCAGAGTTTAGCAGGCAAATACTTACTACAATCTTGATCGTAAGCTTAAGGCCATTACTACGCCATCAGTACGATATGTCAGTTAGCAAAGTGCACTGAGACGGGCAAAGATTTTTCTCTGCAGGGTAGTTGTGCAAGCTTTTTTGACTCACACATGTCCTAATCCGAGGCTAACAGTAACTTAAGCGAATTGTCAAGAATCGTAAATACAGATAGGTAGGACTGAAAAGGATCCGCGACTGACGGCCAGACGGAATCTGTTATACTAATCCTTAGCTGTTATTTCAATCCTATGCCACATGATAATCCAAACCCTCGTAAGCGCGGGAGAACGCATGAAGTATTGCGTGTTACATTCCCCTTAACTGTACGAAGCAGACCTGTGGCAACGCTCATTTGGATTAAATTGTAACTACAAAGGAAATGACTACTGTGCCGCCAAATATAAAAATCACATGTAAAATGTTTTTTAACTTATCGACTTTCTAGTTGTAAGGTATCCTGTCATTTACTCCAAATAGGCGGACTGATATGATTCGGATTTCCTCGAGTTTTATGGGTCCCGGGTGTGGCGATTTTTAATTTGAGTAAATTGGAAATCCAAACTAAACGCTTTCATGCCGTTGAACTCAAACAGTAAATAGGGTTTTTGACAATCGACGAAGGAATACTTTCGGCAACTGTGGGGCAAGAGACACCACAGATCTGCGATCAGCCGCAGGATCTTGTCATATGAGGAAGTCGATAATAGGGGTTTTACGGGTGGGACATATTGGTGGTAAGTGAGCTGACAAAATACAAGAAATATACGTAGGATGTTTGTTTCTAAGTCGAACTTTCTATACGCCAATATAGAGCTAGAAACAATGGGTGCGATATTAAAAAAAGAATAAACAGTATATAAACCGCCCATGGATAGGTTACAGCAGGTCAGCAATCTAAGGAAAGTTCGATCAATGCCAACGAAGAAAAAGATATAAAGGGGCAAACAGCACTGAAATGTTCAGTTTGATTTGGCGATGTGAGTGAACGCTACACCAACAAATTCTGACCTCGGTACACATAGTGAAATTCAAAAACGTAGTTAATATGTAAGCACGTTATTTGTGGCGTAGGATAACTGGACGAATATTAAAAAGTTTTAAGTAGCTGAGCAAGTACCATTTAAAATGACGGGTATGTGCGAGGTGATAGAGTGTGGTTTTAATAAAATATTCTTCCCAGAATCGCAGACCGTCGGGTGCAGCATTTACAAAATAGACAAACCCAATCGCATCCTCGAAAAAAACCGACGAGATAACGGAAGAGAAAGTAGTAGAGGATCGCCAGTCAAAAGAACTACTGTTAACTGTGACAATCTGCAAATACGGGCAGCTAATGAAACAGCAAGTCTAGAGGCGACAAACAGACAGGCATGTCTTCATATGTGTTCGTTGACAAAGGAGAAAATTCCTTACAGCTGCCTCAAAATTTAAAAAGAGTCGATTCATAATCTGGACGTACTGGAGTCGATTGAAATGGGAAATCAAAGAAGGGGACCCGGTCTTCAGTCAAGCCATCTGGGCGCATATTGAAGACTGCAGTATCACCTGTCGTTTGGTCAAAATGTCATTGAATTAAAGGAAGCCTGGGAAGTCTTCTTGTCTCACTTAACTGAGGCGTACGCAGTGTAACGACAAACACCCACGGTGGGAGTGGACAATTGTGTAAGCAACTTTCCACACTTAAAACATTTTAAGCTGACTGCCTGGTAATAACTATGGCATAAAGGTCTGCAAAGTCGGCCGCCATCTCTCACCACCTGGGGTTGGAGGTGCACATAGACCGCAAGCCACCTTCAGGCGTCAGTTAATAAAACCGAAAGACCCACTGCCACGGCAAGAAACGTCTGGAGTCGTTTATCGGATCTGGTGCAGTTGCGGTCAAAGCAACTACGTCGGAGAAACCAGAAGACAGCTCCGAACGAGAATGGCCGAACACGCTGCAGCGGTGTGCAGAAATGACGCAAGTTCTCAAGTTGCGGCTCATTCGACGAGATCCGACCACACATTCAAATTCGACGAGGCCGAAATTCTTGCAAGAGGTGGCAACCGCGTGAGCCGGGAGCTACTGGACTCATGGTTTACTGGCCCCCAGTCAATCAACAAGTGCAACGATCTTCCCATTCCATACTCCGTACTGAAACTTCGCCTAGGCGGGGTAACAAGCCATGCGGGGAGCGCAGAGGTGAACACTTTTCCCAACACCGGGGTCGATGCGACAGATGGTCGAGCAATCATCACGCCAACACCCAACGCACGTGATGAAATTGCAGCACTTAACGACGCGAATGTCGGACATCCAAAAATTAGAAAACCAAGTGCAACGACCCCGGATGAAGGGTAAGCCGTGAATGCGGTAGCATGGTGACTGCATCCTATAAATATTGCAGCCCCTTGTGCATGAACCACCCATATCTACTTTTGTTTCTAATGATGGGTTCGAGCAAGAATCCGAAACATCAGGCTAATGAAGCTCTTGTCCCATCGATTGTGTCTTCTTCAGTGAATCGATCGTTTTCTAGTCTGTTTTATCCTAATGTTACATCAGCAGTGGTGTGAGTACGGACAATGCTCTAATCGCCTTAGCTAGGAAGACCCTGCGGGAGCCATCTATTTAATCACATTTTGGATCAAGTTAGCCACTTAGCCTACTGCACACGTGTAGATCCTAAAATTATATCCGAATTTCTTGGGCGACACTTACCTTCCCGTACCCTGGACTGTTTTGGTCTTTTGTGACATTTTATTTAAATTCCGATGTTTTTTTTTATGGTTACGACGCATTGGTGAGAAAACCTACCCCGTCGTGGCATTTCGTTAGTGAGGATTTTTCAAAAATCTGCAGTTTCTGCTTATTTTGCCCCTGCATGTTTGTGTGGTTAGTCCATGATAATTGTAACTGTGTGCTATGTTGCTGCTTGTGGCACATATTTTTCTGAACCTTTAGCGAAGGAATGTCCAAATCTATATATGACCAGAAATAAAAGACGCTGAGCTACATAAAAATAAACAACTTCACATCATTTGGTGCTGGTAAGTTAAAGCACCGGCAACTGTTACTGTTTGAGTTTTCGCAACAAAGGCGACAAGATCGCTTGAAAAAGAGCCTTATTAGCCTGACATTTTGGATTCTCACTCGAATCCATCATCAGAGCCAGAGTCAGAGAGGGTTGGTAAACTACCCAGCTGTTGCAGTATTTATAGGATGTACTTGCTAGGTCGCTACATGCCTATCGCAGTTGGCAGCTGCGGGGTGTATCACGGGTCGACTGGCCAGGTGGCAGTTGCCGTGTAATTGCTATGCCCTCATATGCCGGTCAAGATTATGGATTCCCACGCTCATTGTACGCAGTCGAGTCGCTGACGCCCGGATTTCGTCCTACAGGTAGACGCTTGGGCAAGTTGGATCGGGGATATTGACACCAGAAACGGTGGTTCAGAAGCTACCCGACTCACGTTTATATGCTTTTCCCTCTAAAGATGGATTCGAGTGAGAATTCGAAAAGTCCAGTTAATACTGCTCTTGTTTGAGCGACTACTTCTTAGAACTCGCCTCTTTTCTTCTATTTTTCAAGTGCTGTTTTTATATGCACACGTAGCGGTCTGCATAGAAACTTAGGCACTTAAGAGACGAAGATGTACTTCAAACTAATAGTATTTTATCATCGAATGCACCTCGGAGAATCATGCCTGACGTGACATTTGCTAGAACTCTAACAGCAGAAATAGCTACACAAAATATATAAGCCAGAAGGCTTACAATCTGCACTAGACCACTTGGAACTCCCTACTCGATCAATGTTCAGAGAATACTTGGGAAGTTCGGGAGATCTGCGGATCCAAAGATCATGATTTGTATGTCTCATAAACATGAAGTAGACCCATGGGACACTGTCATTGCGTATAATGCATGGCATGCCCGAGCATATTTGGATTAATGCATAGTACCCGTAATCTGAAAATAAATGTGAAATACTGCGGCAAAATCTGCTGCTTAAAAGGCTTCCTACGTTTTAAAAGTAGACTTTACTCAGCGATCCCGATGAATATTCCTTCATGCCGATCGTGCCTTACACCGCGTTTTCGGAACATTTTAGAGTGAATAATGAAAGTTTTCAAGCAAATATTCAAAACGTACAATACGAGGCGTCATAACTTTAGGTAAAAGTCTCTAAACAATTCTTTGAAAAGTGGATCAGACCATGTTTGCGATAGCCGTCAGTTGTCAAAAAAATCAGAAAGAACTCAGTACCCGATATGATTTCGCTACTTCATCAAAATAAAATCGGTATAGCAGTGCCTCAACTCGCAAAAAGCAAATGAATGTCCCAATAATTAGAGGAATAACAAAAGGTCCAGCTGGGATGTAGTTTAAACCGTAGATTCTTCCAAATGCCTATCAGGGAGCTGAAGGATTTGGTCACAGCATCGGGAGGGTACCTACCGTTTGTCAATTATCAAAATTTGCACGCAACTAAGCTATCAGTTTACTGCTAATTTTCGTCACAAACCGCCTTTTTAGCCAGACGTTAGCGGAACGCATTGACATTAAGAAGGCCTGCACAAGATGAAGGACGACAAAATGTCAAGCAACATTTGCTTGAATTTATATTTAATTTTCTGCACAATGCATTAATCATGTCTTTATAGATGATGGGCAAATTTGCCAACTGCCATGTTCATAATAAATGACGGCTTTGCAATTGCGTCTTCAAGGTTTCCTCAAGAGTGCAAGGTTAATTATTAACGCCGAACTCATGGTATAATTCCTTAACCATCCTGATGAAGGCCGGCCTAACTAACCATGCCCAACGCCCATAAGCTCATTCATGCCCCGACTAAGTAACAGGCGCCTTTCCATTTCACAATGAACTAACTGTTGTGTCCTGCTCTCTAATCTAACCTTTGTTAACCACCGAAGTCCTTATATACGCCCTTCATTGGAAACACTCTCGTGAAAACCTCACAATAGCAGTTATCAAATTACACAAGATAATATTAAACAATAAAAATAAAGAAAGCTGAACCACCATACGACACCTTTACCGACATTTAAAACAAAAGCTCTACACCTCAATTATTCCTGGTAGCAATTGTCATTTTTGTCTTTTTTGTCTTCGGGGTTTTGGTTGTCTCATCTCATCGCCGTCTATAGGGCTGGCGGCCTCTGAAATTGCCCCTGCAGAACAAAATGCATTTAAAGAATTTTGAAAGGTGCACTGACGCGTATAGATTTACCTATTCATAACGTAGGCCTCTATGCAAACAAATTACTGTTTATTCCACGGGATACAGTTTCGTGGTATTTTTGATAAGCTTTTGTATAATGAACCTTAACTGACCTGACAATGCGGAAGAATGCAGTGTGCAACAACATTACCGTCAAACACGAGGGAGGCTAGAATAAACATTTTCGTCTTTTTAGCCATCGTCAGCTAGTTATACGCATTTTGCCTGCTGTATACTTCGCTATCTGGCTACAGTCGATGCTCAAGTGAGAAACCCGAGGCATAACAGGACGACCCTAATTAAAACAGTTTGTTTTTATTTTTTTAACTATTGCGCGTTTTGGATTTTAAGGGACTCCTGCATCCCCGATTCTTGCTAAGACAAGCAACGACACTGTGATTTATTTCAGAAAAATATCATTGTCCCGGTGAACAAGGGAGTTTTAAAAATTCGCCCTTATATCCAAAATACATATTAGTTTTAATTCGTGACGAAAATTATTTTGTGAAGAGCTTTTAATCGGGGCAAGAGATGGACTACGATGTCACTTATATCTTCATCTATCAAAAGAGTTATTTTTTAGGAAGGAAGTTTATACGTCTTAAATATTTTCATGATTCCCTAGGCCTACGCACAATTTTAAGCAAATGCCTAGGGTCATGGTCTTTTCATATACGGCTACAAATCCAAACGCCTATTAATTTTGTTCTAATACAAAGTCGCCTGCCAATTTAAGATTTTTCATGTTGTGCAAAACTTAATATATAAATTAACACATGAGTCATCGTTAGGTATAAAATTTAAAAAACGGGGTTCTTCTCGGTTTGGCAGGCGCTGTTACTGATAGATCTGTAGCCAGCCAAGGTTTCTTTACGTTTATGGATATGAGGACTGTTTATAGCACTTGGTGTCACTTATTTTATCATGGCGCTATTTCCCTTGATCGGTCATTTTTATATGAAAATATATTCATATGAGTAGTGAGACCCAAAAAAGATGCCTGTATCACTTTTTCATCGTGATTAGCGTTTAATAATGTAAATGATTATAGAGATTATTTTTAGCCAACACCTAAATACTGTACTTGGTTTTCGATATAAACTGTAGATTTGGCTGTTTAGCATGGACGTAAGTGATTTGAATTTATTTCCTGATAGAAAACTGCATTAGCTTGTATAAAGTTGTTTTTATATTGTCGTGACGGCATTTTCGAATTTACTACAAGTAATCAATATGCAGACATGAGTAATTTTCAACATAAGGAGAAAACGCACCTTGCGTAGTATTGACAAGCAATCAATTTACCCATCATTCCGTTAAAACGCTCCTGTTTACACGTAGCCATCGCGCAGCCTAACATGTATGAATTGTGCCAAACCATCTGTTGGTGATTTGCAAAATATAATTTTGAAACTTTTGAATGATACTTAACGTAATCACAATTTTAATGGAACAAGTAACGTTATTAAAATTCATTGATCTGTAACCTTCTGTGTTCAAACCGTAATAATCTCAAAGCATCGATCAAAAACACTAAAGCAAATGCAATTAATGACCGATCTCATGAAATGTTTACCGAAATTCTGAAATGCGTTTTCGATAAGAAAGGACCATTCAGGGACGGTTGTTATACTGATTATCTTGCGGCATACTCCTATAATGTTTCGGATTTGGCCGTATGTCAGCTTTGGAATAAGTGGCTTTTTAAACTCCTGTAGAGATTGTTCTTGGTAAGAAATGATTTTCGGCAGTCTTGTAAATTCAAATATCTTTTATATAAACTATGAAGAAAACTATGCTTGCCTCCAGTCGTGTGATCGAGAGTTACGTCGTTTTATATTTTGTGCTCTAGAAAGGCGCATAATTTGGTTCTAAAAAGTTTCAAGTTATGAGATTTTTTAGGAACGCGCATTGTCCATTCATACGGCATCGTACCTGTCCGTTAAACACTGATCCTCACAAAATTCACAACATGGTCCGCATCCGTTGCGAAATTTTATGGACCCTATATGATGTATTTTTAAAAAGCATAGAAGAATATGTGAGTTTTTACATAAACCGCAGGCTCCTTGTACTCTGATCGGGCTTCAAATTGTTAGGAAAGCAGAAAGCTTTTTTAAAACCCAATAATAGGCCTTTATGAAGCCAAAGATATCAAGACGACGTAATTCTCTACCATGCGACTGGAAGCAAGCATAGATTTCTTCATAGTTTCTATAAAATCGACCAAAGAAAAGCAATGGAAAAGGCCATGCTAATATATAGTCATTTCCTACCAAGCACGGATTCTACAGGAGTTTGAAAAGCAATTTATTAAAAAGCTGACATCCTGCCGAATTTGAAACATTATAGGATTATGCTGCACGCTAATCTGTATTACAACCGCCCTGGGTTATCTTTTCTAATCGAAAACGCATTTCGGAATTTCGGCCAACATTTCATGAGATCTGCCACTTACTAGGGTTCCATGCTGGGGTTATACTATACTAACTCTACGAACCAGCATGCGCTTTTAGTGTCATCTATGACTTATATCAAGCCATATGTTTTTTCGTAAGTATAGTTAAGAAATAGCCAATTCACAATTAGTCTCCGTATTACCACCGGTATACAGTGTTCATTACAAGGCACAACATATATGTGTTAGTACGAGCGAGTGTCTAGCTCTGTGGTATTTGCGCCACGGTAAATAGTAGTGGACACGAAATTCCACACAACTTTAGTCATGAAAATGCAGCCCGTGTACTTAGATCAAAGTTCCTCTAAGCAGCACGTCTAATGTCAGAGTAAGTTTGATTTACATGGTTCTTTGTGAATTTCAATACTTTAGTAAGAGATCTGATGGATCCCGCAGCCGAGATTTCAAAAAATAATGGATGGCTTGATTGAATAATACCCCAACCCAACATCGGAATGTGCTATTCTACGTGAAACTGTGGAAGATTATAGTTCCGTCCTTAAAATGGGATGAATTTTCTACAACTGTTAATTGTGTTACCAACAATTAATGTTGATGCTTGGGCCATAAATTGGCCTCAACTGCTTCATTAACCGATTCGTGCTAAGCGGTGACAGGTAGCAGACACCATTGTGCGGATATGATTTTACAAAAACTATTTAGGAATAACGTGCCTCTTATTTCCACAAACACTTTCCTACAAAATGCATCTTGTATTTTAGACGGTCAGATATGCAGGGAGAAAGTGCATTGCCTTACTTATGACTAATTATATTATCGTAAAAAGAGTAATCACAGTTTCTTTTAGGAAACATTTATCGATGTGAGGTTCTTGTAGTTGTAATTAACACGCATAAAACGCGTTTACCTGTGTATAATGACCGCAAACGCTCTTGCAGGTGTTGCTTTCGTAGTTATAATTATCTTTTTCCTTATACCACATATTCAGAACTTTATTTATCGAGGCATTTCCTTTCATGCCGATTGTTATGCCAAGATTTTGGCCGTACGGTCGATATTTCTCATTAGTCGGTGGTGGATGTTCAAATTTGCACCTGTCAACCCATGCTTGTGCCAAGTTTTCCAGCGTTTCATTGTATACCTGTCAAAATATCAAAATATATATCTCCTTTCGCTAATGCTGATAGAGATTATTTCAAAGTAACCCAAATGTAACTTTATAGTACCTCCAAGGAGACTTGTAAATGTGTGTCCAGCGTTATAGAAGCGATACGTCTTCTCGTTCAACACGGGCAGTAATTAAACGAAAAGTCTCTCGAATACTTGCTTATTAGTTTAGTAGTAGGCAAAAGTAAATAATTTGGTAATATCGAACAAAACAAAAATTAGTATCTTATTGAAATGTTTGCCTGGTAAGGGTCATGCGGTGTTTCTTAAAGACATCACTGAGCAGATTCACACAGTAAAATGTCATAAGATCTGAACTGGATCGCAATTGTTTGTCGATCGCATATACATTACTATAGTTTAGTAATTGGTGAACTTGCGTTATTAGTCTACAAATGCGGACGGTGAAATCTGTTGTAATGTGTTTCCGTCTGAAGGTGACGCTATTCAATTTTTGTTTGATTCTCAACTGATGCATCGCAACGCTTTTTTAAATGCCAGACCTACCATGTATTGCATGTCGGCAGCCGGAGGTTGGACAGTGCGCCGCTTCTCATTGTGGTAATCTAAGAAAAGTTTCCTTTGTCCTGGTGTAAGTGTTTCAACAGTCAGGATGCCAACCAAACAGATCGCAACCACGATA
>CACRXP010000559.1:334500-347021 GCA_902702965.1 Spirometra erinaceieuropaei
AGCAAACTTTTACAGCATCTACCATCCTCTCAAGTCTCTCGGTATAAGTGAAAAGTAAAAGTCAGGAGAACCAAGGGCAATCTTGGTCGTAACCGTCAATCTTATTTTTGCAGAAGCGGATTAAAGACCTGGGAGTCGGTTCAAACTGGCTTCTTCTTAAAATGACCTCTGTGTCACTCCCATTTAGCCGAATTCCAAACTGACCCCAAATTTTTATGGGAACCTGTTTTTTTATGCCGGTAGACCGGTTAGTTAACTTTGCCAGTGTCAGTGTGTCTCAGTTGCACCTGGTTGTCCTCACTTTGTCGCCCATAGTTTTCGGGTGGATGATGGGGAGAGATTGGTACACACACTGCAGGAGTACGCAAATATCATCGAAAAAACCACAACACACTATGGTGAATATGACGGACATCATCGTTCGTTACAGATTAACTAGCAGACCATCTCCCGGCGAATGAAAGTAGTTTGAATCTATGCAATTTGAACTTGTCTCGATGTGATACTTACCATTTATTGGGGTTAGTTGTGCACATTCGAATATGACACTATAATTGGGTGACCCTGGGCTCCGCATACTGCATTTTGTTTCAACATGCCAGAAAAGTAGTTTTGCGGTTATATTTTTCTTGACAAGTGGCTCTTCTTGCTGACTACCAGTGCTTGCATCTCATTTGCTCATAATGTAAACACTGCTGCATTTCGGCTTAGTCATCACGCAGACGAATGAGCTACCGTTTGTCAGATTTATATTTCGCTTTCTGATGCAGAAAAGCCCGATCAAATTTAAATGCCAATCTCACTGTTATCGTTCGGCGGTTTATTAATTCGATGGGAAAATAATGCGGTCATGGTGAATTCTCATGTTGTCACTCAGAAGTTCGAGCAGCAACTTGCTTAAAAAAGCGTGTCATTAGATGATGATCAGATGCTAAATGCGAAGGTGTTTTTTTTACTTTTTTAGGTTACCCGTTTTCCTAAAATTCGTCTGTGTAATAGAGACTTATACAACCAATAATCCCTGTTGCCGCACCCAATGTTAGCACCCGGGTTTTTGGTGTTAGCTAATAATTTCTATAGAAACTTGACGACATAACGACAAAATTCAATAAACACCCTAATTCCTGTGTGATCCTTCCCCTGTTTGAACTTTTTCATGACGAGAGACTCGAGTGCACATTCTAAACCTTAAAAAATTTAATTGTTTACGAAACCCTTTTATTGATGCCTTTCATTTTGTTAGTACTTGCGTTCATTATTTCCCGAGGTAATCATAAAAAACCTCCTATATTTAAAATAGCATGCGACGAGAATGTGTCACTTGTTTTTCAGGATGCGTGTTTAGAAATGAAAAAAGCACGAATCTCTATTTCTATAGCGTGTTCCATTAGTGGTATACTCCGCGCAGAAATTCCATCTTAGATACTGCCTCAATTTGTCCAAGTGCTCTTTATCAAATATGCTTTCTCAGTGCATGCCTCTGATTGACGAACCCAAAGCTGATTATATTAGTCGACTCCGATAATTCTCCTTTCAATTGATGTTCGTAATAATCCACTGAAAGTGAAAACTTTGATCGCATTTTGAAGAAGGTATAGTCATAGAGAAAGCAACTTTCCCAGCGAAGATTTATCCAACATTAAAATTTGCTACAATGGAAGCCAATGGAGTCTGATATTCCGCAGGGTTCAGCGTAGGACTTCATTCTGTCTACGTGCTTTGAAACTGCTAAAGATATAACCGTTTGCAACAACAGACGTAATTTTCCTACACCTCAGCATGCTGCAAATTAAGTTATATATGTATGTATATTCACCCTATAAGCCGGCAGTTTATGAGATCGTTATCCGAGCCAAAATTTGTGCCCTGTAAACTGTTTGTCTTTTAAAACGCGGTTATTTTGGTGTCCGTCAGCTCAATAAACCTCCGTGTCTACTAAACAGAAATTTTCAACCCTCTTCATATTGCATTAGATCATCGTCATCGCCCCATGGACGGCCAACAGCCAAGGACATGTTTTCAAACTATTAAGATACCATTTCTCCATCATCTTTTTTTAAATTGAAATTCTTGATTTTCGGCGGGGTTTGCTAGACTGACAAAATTTTGTCGAAGCGCAGAATATTTGTGTAACAAACCGACTTTTTAACCGGGTTTTTTGGCTACTTCTCAACGGCAATTTCTACTGTACATCGCTTGTTTTCTTTCTTTTTATTTTACCAAATCTCATCTCGTGCCATTGTATACTAACACTCCATAGACATCATAAAAGCTTTTGAGTGTAAGTAGTTATTGTCTGACTAACAACACGTCTCAACACAACTCATCAACACACATATTGGGCCTTTGCAGTCTTCCGTCTAGTCCGCACGCAAAACGACGTCGTAGGTCTCTATTTATAAATTGAAATCCTAATGAACCATTGGCATATTTTGTGTTTACATTGACCCGCATCTCATTTTGCCTTTCTGCGATTGCGTGATGCAAAAATGTCTCAAAGCAACGCCTGACAAACTCTAAAAAAGCCAACCCCGCTCGCTTTAAGGCCCATTTACTGGTTGTCTTCTTCCATAGACGGTGCGCATTTAGCACCACGGAAATATGCGGTCCCCATGCCCTCACCGACAAGTTGCTGTGAAAAATCGTCAATCTTCCACAACTTAAATGCCGTTTTTTCCCCATAATAATCCAACATATTTTAGACGTAAATGCACATCGATTTACTCAGCCTTAGGAATATAAATAAGCAAGACAAAACAACCTAACAAAAATATATTTAAACTGGCACTCACATTCCCCAACTGTCTCATAATCTGATTCATCCTGCTAACTTTCATAAGTCTATCTACGTCTCATGCCTGGACTTCTAAATGGGCATGATCCATAAATGTGTTATTGAACGTTTGCTTCTGGAAGTCTAATGTGCATGATGATATGTTTATGAGATGTGGTAGTTCGTACTATGTGTAGAATTCATGAACTCGTCCGTATTAGCACGAAAGCACGTCCAAATACACCAATAAACTTTATTTGCCAAAATTTCAGGTAGGACCTTCTGAAAAGTCGCCTACGAGTTTTTGTCCAGACATTTTGCGTCGTTTAGTCAAAGCGCATGTGTTTAAAAAAAACCACCACGAGAACGTAGTTATGTGTGTAAGATCAAATTAAAAGGACTGCTTGAGGGAACTCCTAGACGTAGTAACATACTTACGTTCGCGCAATGTGTATCTTGGTAGCAGAAGCACGCTTTACAATTCTGCAGATCATTATGGACTGTTTCCAAGGGTTATCTGTAAATTCCATCGGACTTTAACTTCTGTAATTTGCATTTGAAAAAAGTCTTCTATTTTGACATGGTGTGTATTGATGTCACAGGAGTAAATGGCACCATCAGGCTACGGATCAGCAGACCAGTTGCAGACGGGTTTTTAAACATGCCGTTTTCACTATGCTTGGTGAATTTGAATTTCGAATGGTCACTGCAGATTTTTCGGCGAATTTTGATTGCGCCCTGGAAATATTGTCGAACGGATTTGAATATTCACAATTGGTCGTCCCAAAGCAAAACCTGTACGTTCAACCCTAGTAATGAGCATAGAAGGATCATAATCAACTGGAGATTTGAAGTTTCTTACCACAAGGCAGTTTGAAAACATTTCAATTTGGTGAAATTGACTTTTTATCCTCTAATAATATTGATTTAGTATGAACAGGAGGTCATTTGCGAGGCTTAGACGTGAGCGTTTGTTTTAACTGACTCCTAATTTCCAAAGGCGTTCTTACACGCCGTTCGCAATCGTAAAATTGTTTATAATTACTCATCGTAACAAATTTCCCTCAAACGGCAAAAGGCATTTCTAAATGATCCACGTAGGTCCTGCGAATACGTACGTTCAGATGAAAATGGCGCATCTTTTCCCTTCAGTAACTATCCGTATGCGCATGGACGACGAGCGACTACCCAAACGACTCTTCTACGGAGACGTCGCGACGGGTTCTCGCCGTCAAGGAGGCCAGATTCGCCGTTACAAGGATACCCTGAAGTCCTCCCTGAAATGCCTGCAAATCAACCCCACCAACTGGGAGGAGCTCGCACTCGATCGACCGACCTGGAGGAGAACAGTGAAGACAGGCGCTGCGATCTACGAAGCCAACCGCATCGCAGCCGCCAAAGCGAACCGTGAAGCCCGCAAATCACAACTTCGTCCAGTAAGCAACGCCGCCGCACAATCGCTTCCAACGTGTCCTCGATGTCAACGGACATTCCGGGCTAAAATCGTACTTGTTGGACATCTTCGGAGGGAGGAGGAGAGAGTGTAGGTAAATGCTACGCAAGTCTACCGGCATTATAAACCCCTGCGTAAGTCACCGTCCCTGCTCCCATTGCTGCTGTAACTGTGGGGCACACGGTGGACATTATCGAAAACGATGGTCGAACTGTCATGTTACTATTTACTATAAATATAATACAAAGAGGACCTAAAGTAGAGCATGCATGATTAAAAGTTCTATAAAGGGTCTCCGTAGTCCTCTACGGAAGATAAATTTCAGAATCTGTTCAGAAACTGCATAAACAGACGACATGATTTAATCTTGTCGGTCAGACATAATAATAAGGATTTTTGCTCAGTACTACTGGTAAACTTGCCCCGCATCTCAGAAGGGATGTGTGTTAACGCGATAGCAAGAATAAGCCTTCTTCTGATCCCAAACCTCTTAAGCTTAATCCAGGCCCTAAATCTAACCCTAAATCTAATCCTGTCCTTGACACTTAGTTTAAAGAAATATAGCTCAGGGCAACCTGTAAGAGGACGGCCTATCTTTCCTGTACTCGGTCATTTTTTTATTGAGCCTGCATTGCAGAGTAGTAAAAAACTCCACCAAAAATATTGGTAGACTGTGTTTTAAGCGATACAGTGCTAGAACTTTTTAAAATTTACAGAGCACATGTGCGCGAATCCTGATCTGTGGATAACGACTGCACTTTTACGTCTTAGTCATCCAGTGTGCATAAAAGTGTCACATAACGCAAAAGTGTCTATAAAATTTATGTTTTTATATCCCTGCAACTATCGGCAATAAAGTTGTACTGTCTGACCAATAGCGAAATGATTGCTCGTTCGGGTGTTTGACCGGCTTCTGATTTCTAGGGCATTACCAAGTGGAGTTTGGAAAAATAAAAAGAGTAATTCGCTTTTTTTGAAATTATAAATTTGGAAGTGTCAAAATAATTGGCTCTATTCACTGAGGACAAAATATACTAATACATTACGCAAGACTCAAAAAGTCTTAATCTAAAACGAACGATTATTATCGGGATAGTACGAGTTGTAGGTTCTGTATTTCTGTCTCTTCACACATAAAATTGCTCATCAGGAATGGCAAGACTGAATGCTGATATGCCGTTGCACGACAAGTGATAAGTCAAAATGCACGGCACTTGGGCGGGAAGAGAATGTAGGAATCGAACATCGTCATCCAGCAAGTAATCTGTGAATTGGTTGACGATTTTAAAATGCTGTATGATCGTATAGATTAAAAAGACGTAAGAAACGCAATCCAAAACGAAGGGAAAGTATAAATTAATTTAACAAAAGAAAAGTTCATATATCAATGCAAAAGAAAAGTTCTCTCTAGAAAGACAAAATGGTATGTTTACGACCACGCCTTTCAGTTGTTTTAAATTTATTAGACACTGACTGGTCTTATGGTGTGTCACCTTATGAAGACTTCTGATCATACGACGTTCCCATAGGCAAAATCAAGCAAACCCCAGCTTTCCCTGTTGAATCCAATCTCTTTTAACTGCAAATCGTCAAAGAAAACACGAAACACACTACTTTTTTAAACGATAGCTGGACGAAACAATTCAGAGTAGCCTGGGATTATGAGTCAACATTGTTGACGTGCTTGCTTCCTATCAGTAGGCGTGCTTTTATTAAGTTACATATTTCAGGCGTGTCGGCCGCACGGGGGTGTAATGTATTCGACCTCGCTTTGGGATGCCTTGTCTGCTGCTGTGTTGCCATTGCCATACCTCCCGCATATACTTACAGCTGCCAATTGGACGAAGGAAGGGCGGTTATGCTGTAAATTCCTTCATGTTATTGCTCACGTTCACATTCCCGCTCATCGGCCACTTAGCGCGCTTGCTATATTACTACGACTGGGTACTCCAGCTACGTTTGCTTGATTTGGCGTAGAGGCTCTGTCAGGATGAATTTCTCCTTTACTTTAACCGCCCCGAGAACGAGGCGCTGCAAGACTGTCTATATGGGCTCATTGCATTGCACCCCCCCACACGGAAATCTTTAGTAAAAGGCGAAAGACTTAACCTTTGCGAATTGCGATTCAACACGTTTTCCATTACCCTTCTAATTGCGAGCTGCTTCAGTCGTGTTAACAGATCGCTACCCTTCACCCCCCCCTTTTTTAAGAAACAGCCCCGTTGTATTCGATCGCGGGGGGGGGGCCTCTCATACCGCGTTCCATGCGACTACCGCGTGAGTTGGCTAGGCGCGTAGGCGTTGGGTGCACTTAATCGGTGCAGGTCTGTCCCGCCAGTGCACATGCCCTTCTTACATACTTCAGGGGCTGCACTAGCCTTCATGGTCTAGCCGTACAGGCGTTAAACCCGGTTGCTGGCTTCCTGTGCGGTCTCCGAAGGCCGCTTGCCGTTTGCTTTCTTTGCCTGCCGTACGGCTCACCCAACCGCAGCCCACTTGGAACAGCTAACCAACCATAGGGGTTTGGCCTTGCCTTGCACTTTCACGGGCTTAGGTATCCACCTGGCCCTCGGGGTTTCTTTGTGGTCTCTTTCGCTCGCTTTCCCCTTGCGATTCGGTCGATTTCGTACGCCCGTGTGGTTGGGCGGTTTGGTCGCCTTGCGGTGACCAGTAGGTTTGGCTTTCCTGTTATACGTACATCATTCATCGGTTTGACGGTCAGCGTACTTACGAAGTAGCCTTCCGATTGGTCATGATCGGCAGTTAGGACCTGTTCATAGGTTTTCCATTAATCCCTTCAAATACTACGATTTCGATCCCCGTTGGCGCATTTTCGGCTGGGGTTATGGGACAAAAGGGAAAAAAGGTTGAGAGGTATAGTAAGGAATGCACTATTTCAGTGCGGAATATGAAAGAATTACAAACTGTTTCCGTTGTACCAGTTTTCAGTGGCCAAAATGTCTATTGCCTGGTCGTTCAGTTGTTCTCCCTGGCTGTTATTCCACTGGCTGCTATTATTGCACTATGTGTACAACATCATTAACATCTCACTGCTTACCTTTCCGGTCAGCTGCTAAATATCTCGGTTTCCGAGTGCTCTTCTGAGACTGGATAGGCCTGAGCCACATGGGACCTTCGATAAAGTCAGGCGACTTTCCTTAAACACCGAACCAGTTCTCAGTGCCCTTTTGGTACCATATTTGTTACACCTAGGCAATGCTTTATATTAATACTTTCGTGTACCTGAAGGCAAACCCGTCTGTGTGCTGACGCAATATTCGCAACGGCATCGGTTTACGACAGCGACATCTGGTTTCTGTCGCCATGACTCGTTTAGCTTGTAACTATTGCACTACATATGGGGACTGGGTAATATCCGGGATCTGTTCAATCTCCGATGGCATTATTAGCTTGCGGAGAGGCCTTACGTTTCTTCATTGCTGTCACCCTTCTATAAGTGGGAAACGTTTGGTTATTATTGAACAAATTAATAAATAAGGCTTCCGTCCTCCGTATTTTGCATTCATAATTACCATTCTTCGGGTTCATTTTCAACCGCCCTACTTGACGTTGGCATTTGACCAGGATTCATCATCAGTGGCAGTATTGTCTGGGGCGACTTCAGCCGAATGGCCTTGGCATTGGGTGTATTGCTCCCATTGGTTACGGCTTCCGTTTTGAATTTTCGGCACATTTTCACCTCAAACAAACTTTATTATTTACTTTCTAAACCTCATTTTTTTACTGTTTTTTCTTACTCTTTAATGGGTTCCCCGTTTACCCCACCCAAAAAACCCCCCTTCATACCGATCCCGTAAGACAGGAACCTCTTTTTCGCCTTGTACAGTCTAGGCTACACACAATTGTCCGACCAGAGGGACGCAACACTACCTTTAGTATTTTTTTATGTTTTTAATTCTTTTAAACTTTTACATAATTAAAATAGACAGTTGACTCATGAAATGCTATCGGTTTGCGACTGATTAGCCATCATTCGTAAATTTAGACACATTTCATGAGTTAGGTCACTAACTAGAGGTCCGTTTTTGAGAGGGTTTCCAGCAACCACATCATCAGCATCCTAAGGGAAAAAGACAGTCCTTTGGGAATCATAGATCTTTAATTTGGAGAGAAAAATGGTGAGGGGATAAAATGAAACCTTGAAGGACTCCAAAGTCGTTGGGAATAAGAGAAAGGTTCCGTTTGCCAGATTAAACAAACTGAGTAAGAGATGTAAAATAGTCGCCAGGCCAAGAGACGACCCATCCTGTAGAACCGCAAATTGAGGTTGCGGTAAGGGAACGAGTACGCGGGAAGGTATTGAAGACGGAGAAGCGGTCAATAAAAGCATATGCGCACTCGCGACAACCCTTATTTAATTCTCTTAGGGTAAAGTGGACCACAAATTCAACAGCACCTAAATTACTACGTTTAGCTCTGTATGCAAATTGTAAAGGATTGGAAAAATTGAAAAGGTTTTGATATCCAGAGTAACTCGTTCAGCTAACTGTAGTAGTTCGGAAGAGGAGAACATAAGACGAATAGATTTAGAACCAAAATATCGGATTTTTTTAGGGAGAGGAGTAATTCTTACTGTAGGCTACACATGAAAAATCTCGAATACCATGAAAAGCATGTTAATAAGATGCGTTAAAATAGGGACTTTATGAGAAAAACAAGCTCTATGGAGAAAAAATGAAACATCATCCGGTCTGGCAGCTGTTGATCCGCGGAACTTTTTATGGCGTTTCTCTACTGTTTCCACAGACACGTGTTGGAAGGCACATGTTTATAAGGAAATGCCATTTAATGGACGATGGAGTCATTGTGACCAAAGATAACATTTTTGATCAGTAGAAGAAGCTATCGTTGGAACAATGGCTTTATTCGCCTGACGTTTCGGATTCTCTCTTGAATCCATCATCAGAGACAGTTGCAGAAAAGGGTGGCTAGTGTACGGGAAGTCGCAGTATTTATAGGATGCGGTCGCCATGCTACCGCATACCTACAGCAATTAACCGTGCTCCCTTCATCAAGGATTGTTGCCCGCTGGTGCGCTATTTGCTTGATGGCCGGCATGCAAGTTGTTAATTGCTGACATCTCATCACCCGTGTTAGATGATGGCGTGATGATTTCTCGGCCATCTGGCTCACCGGCTTGCACGCGCCTCGAGTGGTCAATTGCTTTGGCCAGTCTATGCCTCAGCACAGAATATGGAGTGGGAATGTCGTTGCACTTGTTGATAGACTAAGGTCCGGTTAACCATGACTCAAGCAACTCGCGGCTCACGCGATTATCCCCTCTCGCGAGAATTTCGGCCTCATTTAACTTAAATGTGTGGCCGGGTCTCGTCGAATGGGCCGCGACCTGAGAGTTGGCGTCATTTCTCCGTACAGCTGCCACGTGTTCGGCGATTCGCGTCCGGAGCAGTCTTCCAGTTTCTCCGACGTAGTTGCTTTGTCCGCAACTGCACCAGATCCGGTAAACGACTCCAGATGTTTCTTGCCGTGGCAGTGGGTCTTTTGGTCTCGTCACTTGACGCCTCATGGTGGCCTCCGGTCTGTGCGCAACTCCAACCCCAAGTGGTGCAAGAAGGCGACTAAAGGCCTCTGAGACGTTCTTGAAGTACGGGATCGCTCGTTAGAATTTGGGGTCGGCGCGATTTTGTCGCTCGTATCGTTTGCGCAGGTACTGGTTGACGAAGTTGTGCGGGTAACCGTTGTCTCGGAAAACCCGTCGAAGATATTGGGATTCGGCAACCTTGTCTTACGGTTCACTGCAGTGCGTCTCAACACGCCAAAATAGCGTTCTTACGCAACTGCGTTTGTGGCTGATTGGGTGGTTACTGTTAAAATTCAGAATTTGCGTCGTGTTCGTTGCTTTTCTGAACACTTTGGTCTTTAGGCCACCACAATCTTTGCGACAGACGAGGACATCAAGGAATGCCAGCTGGTTATTCTCTTCCTCCTCCATCGTAAATTGCATGTCCTGGAAGACGCTGTTGGGACGTTCTTTGAGCGTTAGCACCTGATCCCGTTCGATGACGACGAAGGTATCGTTCACATACCGAGCCCAGAATTTCGGTCTGTGGTGTTAGAAGATTAGCGACTCCCACCGCTGTAGCACAGCCTCGGCGATGAATCCCGAAATCGGCGAGTCCATTGGTGTTCCTTTCACTTGCTCGTAGATTGTTCCGTCAAACGTGAAGTACGTCCTGAGGCTGAAGTTTAGGAGCTGAAGGACTTGGGCATGTCCGAGACGATTCTCCGTTTCATCGTATTAGTTTCGTCGGAGTAGCTGGACGGTCTCGATTGCCAGATCCTGGGTGATAGAATTAAAGAAGGACGTGACATCAAAAGATACCCTGACCTCATTGGACAAGAGACTTCTCCTTTAAGATTCTCCAGGAATTGCGTTGAAGAACAGACCGTGGTGTCCGAATCAGCTGTCAGAAATTTGAGGCGCCGAAACAGCCATCTTGCCAGTCCGTACGTTGGAGTGCCTTTGAGCGATATGATGGGCCGGAAAGGAGCGCCCTGCTTGTGCAAATTTGGGAGACCACAGAATCGGGCCAAGGCCGTTTCTTGGGGTCCTGTCATGCGTCGGTCGGTCGGTGTTATTGCAGCCGAGTTCTCCAGTGCCAAAAGTGTTGCATTAATTTCGCGTGACAGCGTTTTTACGCGGTTGGTTTCACATGGGACATAGAACTTGCGATCCTCCAGTAGGATTTTAGCCTTCTGAAGGTAGTCTGTTCTGTCCAGTACGACGGTGGAACGCCCCTTGTCCGCGGGCACAATGACGATGACCTTGTCGGCCTTGAGTTCTTTTATTGCATCGCGTTCGACACTTGTGAGTTTTTCGCGCGGTTTGTGAGTCAGAAGGAGGGAAGAAACTTGGTGTCAGATAAGTTTATTCGTCTCCTCCGCCGCTTCCGTCTGATTAATGACCGACTCCACTGCTGCAATCATGTTGACAGGTTTGGCGTCATCTGTGTTGGATGAGGCTTCGTGCCGTAAAACCTGTACTTGATCCTTCGTCAGTTCCTTTGAGGACAAGTTGTGTACCAGTGTGCCGCTTCCGGATGACGTTGGATCAGGCAGTTTGTGGAATTTGTTCCCCAGTGCTGTATCACGTGTCGCTCTCTGCTCGCGGGCTCGTTCAGTCACTTTTTGCTGAACGGTAGCATGGCGACCGCATCCTATAAATACTGCGACTTCCTGTACATTAGCTACCCTTTCCTGCAACTGTCTCTGATGATGGATTCAAGAGAGTATCCGAAACGTCAGGCGAATAAGGCCATTGTTCCAGCGATCGCTTCTTCTTCTTCTTCTTCTGATCAACTAGATTATAGAATTCGCATCTTCGCTTGTATCGAAAAAATTTTTCTTTGAGGAGTCTAAATCAGTATTTACGTGTACCACTGAGCTTTGACGACCAGCGAGACGCTTAAGATTATTTCACACTTCAGCAGAGAAAGGGAAAAAGAAGGGGAGATGAGATTAAAAGGTGACTAATTAACAGGTCGTTTAGGCGGGTAATCTCTGTTTACTAAGATGGTAACGTCCTAACATTGTCACTCAAGCATAGCTTGTAGATAAGTTCCTTCTTGCATCTTAAGAATTTGAGCTAGGCAGAAAAAATTCTATCCGGTCTTACCATACCAGTATCGACCGGACAGTAAATATCAAAAGTTTTATTTAAAACATAACAGGATGGCTAAAACATGTTTCAACATTCACCTGCTGAAAGAAAGTAGGAAAAGTATAATATGTGAAAATCTGAAGTAGGCGAATGTTTTGTGCGGACGTGTTGCGGACCTTGACGTTTCATTTCTGATTTAGAGTTGAAATAGATTTTTAAAAGACCCAGTAAAATAGCATGATCTGCATCTGAAAAGGGAGCCCGATTTTTAACGCAACAGAGCTTGATGTGATTTATAAAAATGTGATCAACAAAGGCATACACAGGAGTAATTAAGGAGACAAGATTATTCAAGTCTAAATGTGAGCGGATGGAGATTCACCCGTTTAAGTTTACCGCATAAGGAAATTAAATGCTCTCAGGACAATATGACAAGCTTTTGTAAAAAAGACGCCAAAAATGGGTTAGAGCACCTTTACAAATGGAGGAGATATGTACATACTAGCAAATAAAATAGCTTTAAAATATACAGCAACAGGGCTAGCATATGACAGTGATAACGTTTATCAAATAACTAGAATAGGAAAATACGAACTTACAGTCGCTACATCAATTTTGATTAACAAGAATAGCCACTCCTACACAACTATGAT
>CACRXP010000559.1:349498-360993 GCA_902702965.1 Spirometra erinaceieuropaei
TCTGCAGTTTTTGGAACATTTTTCTAAAAAGTATTCTTCTGTAGGTTTTAAATTTCTAGTTGAGAAAACTCTTTGAGAAAAAAATAAACTTCCTCCTAGAGAAATATTGTTTCTGACTGCAAAACTTTAAGGTTGGTGTTGTTCTATTATGAATCTTGCAATTGGTAAGCGCCGGATAGTTTCAAATCGGCAACAATATCTTCCTCTGCTTTGGTTGCTTTCCGCGTTTGCTGTCTTTTGCTTATCTTTCTTTGGAATTGGCATTTACCTATTCATAGATTCCTGGCCCCTGGACATTTATGCAATAGCTTTAAATGCCACCATCTTTAGTATGCAACGCGTCTGTCAGACAGCAACTGACAGGCAATAATTCACCGTTTTTGTACTGCTAATTTACCTGTTTATCGTAACATATTTCCAGGGAAGAAGGGATGGAAGGGTAAGCGCGGGGAAGTTTTGGACTGGCCACTCTGAGGTTGCACAAAGAAGTCTGACACTTAGTGACAAGGCAGTGGTCTACTGGTATAGACATTTTTGGAGTACGTTTTAAGTATGCTATATCAAAATCTCTGTATATATGCTGACAAGCAGTGAACGGCAGGGCAGAGCCCCTGATCATCAAACTGCTTATCCGAAAATGTGTTTACTTCAAAAATACTAGGCTAATGTACATTAGATGTGCTAACTCATGAAATGTCAACCACAATTTCGTAATGCTTTCTCGTTTCGAAAAGATAAATTAAGTAGTGTTGTAAAATAAATCATGATGCAGCATAAATCTATAATGATCCAGTTACCTCAGGGTGTCGGCTTTCAAAAGAACTTATTTTCAGCTGCATGTCATATCTATGCTTTGCAAAAATGACCACTTAATTGGCATGGAATTTTCTTATTGATTTTCGATGTCTTTGAAAATTCAATTATTTTTCATATAACTAAATAAATATAAACATGTAAAACATGCATACAAATATTCATTCTTTTACTTATTCGGTAGAAAATCGCGTCTTCTTTCAATTTCATACTCAAAAGAAGAGTATAATTCGTCTTTAAAAAAGTTTCTAATTGTGAGATTTTTTAAAACCGTTAAATGGCCGTTCATGAAACGTCATGTATCTGCATTTACGAATGGGGCTTGTAAAGTTAACAATATTGCTCAAATGCACTGCTTAATTTTATGAAACTCATATGGTCTCCTCTTAACACCGTAGAGAAATGCATAGATTTCCGTACACGGAAAATATACAGCTTGTAGTTTTGAAACCCTGAATGCAAAAGTAACAGCAAGTCGGGCTCAAAATTATTCGGGAAATAGAAAAGTTTTTTAAAACCGAATTCTACTATTCTTTTGAGTATGAAATTGGAAGAAGACGTGATTTTCTACCGAATAAGTAAAAGAATGAATATTTTTATCAATGTTTTCCACGAAATATAATGGAATTTTCAAGGACATTGAAAATCAATGAGAAGATTTCATGCTAATTAAGTAGTCTTTTTTGCAGAGTATGGATGTTGCATGCAGCCGAAAATAAGTTTTTCCGAAAGCCGACACTCTGCGGTAACTGGATCATAATAGGATTTTGCTGCATCATGATTAGTCTTACAACACTACTGAATTTATCTTTTCGAAAGGAGAACGCATAACGAAGTTTTGGTTTGTATTTCATGAGTTAGCATATCTACTGTATATCTGCATTTTGTGATGCGGGAAAATTCATCATATCTGTGACCAAGTAGGAACATTTATCATTTGGACTCATATGTCTTCTTTAGTCACAGCAATTCGTGGTAAGTAAATACGAGAACAAGGACTTTTAATTTGGTGTATTTTAAGAAATTTAAGATAAAGAGCATATTACTTCACATACATTAGCTTATATGCAACCTGTTCCCCTAAAAAGCAAACGGAATTGAGGTTTTCTGGAATGATTACTTCGTTTAAGTTTGTAAACTACTGGTGTTTAAAACTCGTAGTTGCGTCTCGCAATGTCGTTTCTGCTTGTACGGTAATGCAAGGTATCGTTAGGTTTCGGCGGGACTTTCGAATAGAATCATGCAATTCGTTCAATAAATGCAAGGTAACTGGATCGCACTTTGTCCACATACTGGTGATTTGTCAATCCTTCTAAAATTTTCTGCAGTGTTCAAAACGAGGTTTAATACTGCAGAGGGTTGACAAGTGTAGCATTTTGGGGCGACATCCAGTCTATTTTGAAAGCTTCTTATTTCCTCTGGATATAATTTTGTTGAATTGTTTGGTTTGCTTTGAAAATGGTCACTTATACATTCTCTTTCAAAATAATTTCGAATTTAAAAAAAATTAACAACCTTTTATACCCCTGTCTGAAAACCGAATAGTCAAAAGTGCGTACCATCATTAAATGTGAGTTTATGCGGGAAAATAAAAGACCACAGACAGCTTGGACTATTAATGATACATTTTTCTCTAATATTTCCACACAAAGGCACAATTAAATTGGTATGCGAAATTTCCTACAGTCTGGCATAATTAAGAGTCAACAATAAATAACTGTAAATCGCCGTCGTGTCAGACCCATTTCAAAGTGCACATGAACATTTCTTGTTGTTTAGTGTTAGTAGTAAACAGCATTAGTTTACTTAGCTGAAGTCAGTCAACTTAAATGCTTCGATGTTTATGCTTCGCATGAACTGAAAAATGCAGAAGAGTCCACTTTTATGCTTAAAACATGTTGCTTTTGCGTCAAAAATAATTCATTTTTTAATAGAATTCCAATGCATAATGAGATCTGGATCCGCCATGATAATGGTTACAGTTGGCACAGTGTTTTGACCAGGACTAGTCGCTGAAACACAGTCCTAGGGGAAATATTTACCGGAAGAAGCTGAGAATTAGTGTTTCACATCCTGGCAAGAATGTGGTGACAAGATAAAACCTGGCCCAACGATCACGGCAGAACACACCGACCATGCTATCTTTTATGCTCATCGTGTGCATTGGGTGGACGTTTTGTTAAACCAAGACAGTTTGTATAGTCGGTGAACTAACACATGAAATATCGTTATTGAAATTTGGATGAGAAATATTTTGTAAAATTGGCGTTGTTAATTGTATTCTTAAATTTACTTGAGACAATTAAAACCATTTGCTAAAAAGGGATTTATTTTAGCGCAGTATTATTTAAGGGGAACCGGTCATAAATAAGTGAAATCCATTTTTTTGACATCCGTACGGCTTTCTACGCCAATTAAATTAACAGGCGTAAACCTCGTGTTTATGCACATTGGCTCGTTAAAGAGCACTAAATTTAACAGATAAAGTATCAAATAAATTATTTCCATTTTTGTTTCCTAAAAATCAAACGGATGCTGATAAAAGCAATTGCCTTTTTTTCTAAGAAAATGAGGCAACTATAGCTCATTGAATTCTGTTTTGCAAATTTATGACGCTTTGTCTCATAGAACTTAGTGATAGACTTGTTGGACAGTAGTTTTATACCACACCAAAAATTACTAAGTGTTAACAAATGACTATTGCGTGCCTGTTAAATGTTCTGACATTTCTGTGTTGCGCTGTGCCATGAAGATGCCTGGAAAAATTTTATCGGCTACGAAAGACTATGAAAATTAGTAGCAAAGTGTTGTCGCGTAAGTATACAGCAAGTTTTTTCATGTCAGCTAAGTTGCTTTGTAGCGAATAATTTATGACATCACGGTTCCCAAAAATAAGAAGAATAGACCATGGTGACCCACAGTTAAGAGTGACGACGATTTTATTCGTCTCGCGCTAAAACCCTATATGTCTATTAAAAGCATTTACGGGAAACATTTATCGACGTTTTTGATTAACATAAATGGGAAAGAAATGGGGGAATTTAAACTTCATTAATAAAACATTTTTTAATAGAAAACATATTTGGGACGGTTTTTATTCGCTAAAATTGCATCGAATACTTGCCCTTATTTTAGCAGAGCATTTAATTCTGTGATATAGTCTTGTTTTTAGGCAAGCTTACGAAGTCGACCAGATTGTCATTTGTTAAATGAACTTCACAAAAGACCACATTGCGCCAACAACAACCTTCAATAACTGCTGACGGTTAATTATTTCATGGCCATTAAACTCAGAATGCAGTCAGTCTGACGGTTTGACACCATAACGCCGTCAACATTTTGAAAGATGTTTCGATTATAATGATACTAACCGACTCCCGTTGGATACCATAGTTTTTAACGATAACGTCCATGTCCATCGCTCGAAGGAAGCATGAATAGGCTAGCACCTGCAATCGTAATCTGACGTTTTACACAACAATTAACCCCATGGCTTATGATTGTCGTTCGATTTTTATTCTTTCTATCAATCCGAATCTCAATTTTATAAAATATCGTTTAGAATTTAGTAACAAATATTGCCAAAAACAAAGAAAAAACTTTAAGTGCAAGAAATGATTGATTTTATGCCAGATAGTTACGTTAAAAAGCCACCATGGGCAACCCGACCATGTCTATGTCTTACAGAATTTCGGCTTTGTATAATGCAAATGTAAAATCAACAAAGTACGGAGATTTTGTAATTGGTATTATTTTTTATTATTTTTCCCTTTTCTTGTGTTTCTCTTCTTTATGACCCCTTATACTTGGCCCTGCCTTAGTGATTCGTAATATAATCATTTTTTGCAAATTTGGTTTCCATAGAAAATTAACTGCTTTTGCGACAGCAAAGGCTTATTTGTTAACTTAGTTACACCTTCTTTATAAGAACAGTTGATTTTCATTGTTGCGTGACTTTGGAAAATGCAGTTTTGATGGATTGTTTGTTATAGGGATTGGTTTGTGATTACTCATAATATCTCATGAGTTATCACATTTACAGTATATATAGAAATCAAAAGGTTGCAAAAATGTTTCTCAACAGTTTTCCCACTTACCAACGCGCAACGCCTCTTTCCGGTTTCTCTGAACATGTGAACATATTCTATTGCTCTATTGGCCGACTTATTTTTAAATAGTCTAGTCAGCATGTGTTAGGCGCGTGCCCATGTCATGAAAACTGTTCCGCGCCAACAGGTATTTAAGAGATCATCACGTTGTAGCCCTCACGATGATTGTCATCTCGACTTGTGGATCTTTCCTCTTTCCAATCCCGACGTATGCGGTTTTTCGAAAGTGCGCATGTACACAGCAGCCGCTAAGCATAAAATGCTATTACGTAGCCTTTTAGATCCTTAAGCGCTCCATTTCCTGCTAGGGCCGCTGGATGACTTTTAGGTCATTCAGAACGCTAATGCCGTTTTGATAATTACAAGACCAACGTTCTTTTAAATGTCCGACGAGTAACCGATGACATCAACCACACCATAAACAAAGTTATATCAGCATTACTGAATTTTAAATTTTTCTGAAGGTAGTTTTTCTTTCTGATACCGTCTTTGCACTGCATTCTCTGCACCATCGCGTAACTAATTTTTTCATGGGTTGTCCCTACGTTGTCATTTTTTACGTGCAACATTCGTACTTTCTCTCATTCTTATAATAAAGGGTTTCTGGCTGATTACTCCGATATGCTTGTAGTCTTTTCATGTAGCCTTCAACACTGTTGGCTTGTAACATATGATCTGTCACAGGCGTTTGAATTCCAGCCGGCCACATCAATCTTGGAAGGATCGCGTATTAGCTTTAAAAATGAAAATATTTAACTATACGCCTCACCACCATTAAATTTACATTGGGTTTCCTTTCGGTGTTACCCTATTCTTACCTTCACTTATTTGGATATTTGCTAAGAGTTTTTAAGAATGCAAGCTATTACCTCACAGAAACCACCACTGAGAGTTATCGAGCAATGGTGCCCTCAGCAGTTTGCTGTACTGGCGTTAGCATAATATTGGGGTTTTATGTTCCTTTTGACTAGTGTGAATTCGATGTCAACCGGGGTATTTAACCAATTACTTGTTTAGTACTTGAAATTGTCAGAGGAATACATGAAAACAAATAGCGTTCGAAATTGCAAGTTATGGAAAAAAGAATCCAAAATGCCTGAAAAAGTCAATAAAACATGTTTTATTGTCTCGTATACTCCCAATGGCAAAATATTTAAATCGTGAAATTTACTGTGTTTTTGATTAACTATTTTATTCTAATATGGGGCAGAAGTTTATATGATGTGAGCGGTATGGGAGGCGAGATCTTAAAAAATAAAAAAACCGAATTGCAGTACACGGGTCTTTTGTAAGCTGGCCCCAGTGTTTGTAAAATGCCTTATTCTGCCATCAGAAATAGCCAGCCGAGGATATAGATGGTGGCGGCAGAGGGAGTGCGTGCGACTACTCGAAAGCCGCAGCTCGTAAACACAAAACTTTCTGTGCATCCATTATCCTTGTCTGCGACTGTCTTTGATCATAGGTTCAAGTGGGATCTGAGACGGCGGATCCAATACTCTTTGGTTACAACGATCGCATTTTTTATCTGCTATATTTGTCCTGTGGAGAGACAGTTTATTCATCCAATCTCTCCCACTTCCTCCAAATATTATGCATTTTTCTGCAGTAAACGGAAACTAAAAGACTAAACCCCACAAAACACGTTTAATGACTGCGAGGGAACCAAAATTTAAAGATATTTAAGGACCAAAACCAAAATTACTGTTATTAGTTTGTTTGTCATGCCCAAGTCCACATATAAGGTCAGAAATGGCAACTTCATTCACCCGTCCTTTACGCCGGCAGTTTATATGGTCTCCGTTCCTTACTGGCTCTGAAAAAACATAGAGCTGGTCAGCATAAGTTTAATAGAATGCAAAATATAATTCTGAAAATGGAAACTAGCAACATATTTTTTACTCAAATTTAGTTTTCCCCATCTGCATATAAACTATGGTTTTACAATCGTTTTGTCTTACCTAATGTACGATCGTCCATCCGCAGTTTTAAAACAGTCATTGCTTATAGCGTTTTGATAAGCTACTTGCCCTATGCTGTGTTCAATTTTCCAGCTGTGGATTTATTCTACTATTGTAACTGTTTGCACATAATATGAAGCAGGCAAGATCTTTGAATGATTTCCAGAAACCACTTCAATGAAGCGTCAATAGGAATTCAGAAATGCGTTTATAATTAGGAAGGATAGCTTACGTAATATTGTCATACTGACTATCAAACGGATTGTTTGAATGATATCTCAGAAACGCCAGGATTTTGACTTTTAAATGCAATTATTCTCGCCTGTCCGCTCCAGTCTCATTCGGTAGAAATAGTGAAATACTTATTAGCATTTTTCTTTCCATTTCCGATTACATTAAATTTCAAATATGTTCTACAGAGGACACATACACAACTATTCGCTAACTCACTCATTTGGGAAGAAATCGTCCTTCTTCAAATTTTCTTCTTAAGAGAGTGATTTTCTTCGAGTTAACATAACGTTGCATACTACGAGATTTTTAAGACATCGTCCTGTCCATTTAAGTATTATTATGTTTGAACGTTCATTAATTCGCTGTATAATGTGTGCGGCATAGAACAAATTCATCAAAAATTTTAATAAACACCGTATGCAATCTTTAATGTAATGAATAAATTATTATTCCCCTTTGCAAGTGTAGTTCAGAGAATAAAGACTGATAACCACCGACCAAATCTAGCATTGAGTTGAGATTAAAATAATTCGGGAATTGAAACAAGAATGAAAAACCAAATATCACATTAACCTCAGTACAAAACGTGAAATAAAAATGTGCTACCAAAGGGATCACTGCTTTTTAAAATTACTTTGACATTCATACTCACATTAAAGATGCACACCAATTCAGTGGTCATTTTTTCTCGAGAAGTGTTATGCAGATGGTCAAAAGGGAGTGCAAAGACATTCAAGCGCATGTGAAATGTCCTGCGTTTACGCCGCATGACAATTAAAACTGCAAAGCCGCTTAATTTGATCTTACTTATCGGGGACGAGTTTCAAAATTGTGGTTAAAACTTCGCGAGATCGGCCAGAAACCGCGTGGGTCAAAAGGCCTAGGTAATTGCCAACATACTCTTAAGGTTTTTTGGGTGAATAGGGACATAGAGCAGGACAAGCTTTTTTGAATTCCATCTGAAACGCGATACGTACGTATTTCATTTTGTTTATTTTTTTACCTTCTGATCGTACAGATGCTATAGAAATGATATATAGAACAACCATCATGTAGGTTATTTGTTGGATTTTGAGCAAGTTTATTTTTGACCCTTCTCCGCTGCCTGACGTACTCAATGTAACTCAATTTTTGCCGTACCCTTATATGTTTACAGTGCAATATTCCATTATAAACCAGGCTTTAGCTACATATGTGGACTATAGTACCAACAGTAATCTATATTTTAATGAAAAGGCATTCGTTTATCTTACGCAGAAGAAAAACTTTAATAACATCTGAGCACTAAGAACGTACATTTCTCGAAAAATGGGCTACATTGACATGGGCAATGAACATTTAGGAAATAATATACACACCAGAGTCTAAAATACCCATGTAAAATATGAAAGTGACGGTGTTTTAAATCAATCAGGTTCGTTTGTCTTGCTTTGCGATTTTCGTACATGTAATCCAGTTAAAGTATTTGGACTCAAACTTCGTGTACTGCGTCGCAAAAAGTAGACGAGTTTTTGCATTTTTCACACTACACTACAGTTTAATCATTAGAGTCTGACTTTATAGAATACACCATAATATATACTGCGGCATAGGTCTAGCGCAATATCTAATACTTTTGTGATACCATAATTTCATGTTGCCTAACGTCCAATTAATTTACCATTTAAGAGGATAATCCGACTTTTACAGCAGTTGATTTGCTGGTTGCAATTTTTGCAATCCTGTTGAAATACAGACGTATATATTTTGGTGATTATCGCGCAGATTGGATTAACTTAATTCTTGATGTTGCTGGGCGCTATGCAACTGCTCTTTTGGAAATGCTCTTTTTCTGACACAGGTTATTAGGCAGTGTGCTGGTGCCCAACTCGGTTGTGGAATTAGCAACTATCCAAAACGTCCATATTTCTGTCGTTCACTTTGCCAGTTAACTGATGTCTTCCTAATTCGCGTATATGTATTTTTTAATCTTTATTTAACAAAAATCTAAAATTTGCTACTTGTTTGACAAAAATCACAGGGCGCTCAAGATTAATATTTAGACGCTGTATCTTTAGCAGTCTGCGATCACTGGTAATTGTATATCCACTGCATAAACGTTTCTGTTGATTCCTGATACTTTCTTAAAAAAATACTACGTTTACAATACCTCATCTCTACTTTGATCACTAAGCAGTCCTAGGCCTGTTAAAATGAAGCATTTTATATATGATTCCGTCGACGATTGGCAGCATCCATCATGCAACTGGTGCTGATTAAGTCCGGTAAAAAGCAGAAATTCTGATGTTATTCACTAAAAGTTAAAGAGGGTTTAAGAAAAATGGCAAATGAGGTGCAAAGCAAGTTAACTGATACCGTCGCAATCTTCAATTTCAATAAATATGACCTACTTTTGGTCGTATTGACAAGCAAGATAAAACGCCCTTTGATTCGGGACAATTCCATCACAATATTTCACAGCACAGCCAACTCTAGTTGCATTTGCCCACATCATCTGTTCGGAGTAAAAAACGGCACTTTTTTATTTTCAGATAATCATTTTAAATTTAGTTAAAATATTACTTTATGTCTGCTGTGACCAAACACGTTTTTAAAGTAAAGCAAATCCTATGTAGCATGCTGTAATTGCATCGGCCTTCTTGCTTTCTATTCGGTTGATTTCCATTCGATTGGTATTGCATGGACACATGTTCAAAATAAAACATAAACATTAGCTGACAATGGGAGAAATTGTAATTGTCCCCTAAGGAAAAAAAATCGTAAATGTCAATCCTACCATCGATTAGAGTGTTGCCAAGAGATCTGGAATAAAATCATTAAGCTAATACACATTAGTTGGGTGATAAATAATTCTATCATCATATTCTAGCCTGTTCGTCATCAGGATGTTTTGAAATTTATTTTGTATAGTCTTCGTGGGACAAGCTGAAAAAGAACATGCACGATTTAGTTCTGATAAAACTTGCAGATGAATACTCTAGAATTAAACTCTGTGGCGTAGTATGATAGGTTAATTAGCATTAATCATTTTTCAAGTTCATGCTTTGGTCGGAGTTCGAGCGATACTTTAGAACAGAGGTTTCCTTATGTTTTCTGTTAATAAGTACTCTTGTCAAGCATACGCCATGTGAATGGCAAATTGAAAGGTATTTTAAATTACGCGATACGTGATACCACTCAGAAATGAGAAACATTATGTGCCGATGTATGGAAAGCTAGGACTACGGTCGTGGCCAGCAAGGGTAAAGCAGTTGCTTGGTTGTATTATCCAATGGGTCTTATTTCTGTTTGCCTGCCTTGGACTTCCCGCAGTCAAAACGCAGAATCTCTGAGACGACCAAAGAAAATATATTCACCGACAATGGTCCCTTTAAGACGAACTAATGCCCCAATCACTACTGCGCCCTGCCCGTAGGGAACGTTTCAGCCGAATAGATACTTCCGATTTGTGAAAGCAGTTTGATAAACGCTGCATAATTTCAGAGATAAGGATCTGTGCAGGAAAATGTTCCACATGGACATTTCGCACAAACAAAACGCTGCAGGATTGCGGGAACGAGTAAAACCATGAGAATTTCATCAAGAAATGCCCCCTCGTTCCCGAGATATTCATAGGCTAACTTGTTGCATTATTTTTTACTGTCAAGCGTTTCTCTAAAGTAGTAAGAAGCCGTGCTCGGTAGGGCAGTCAAAGGTCGTTTCTCGTGCTTGGTCGAAAGGGTTTGGCCTCTCGCGCCAATCTTCATTGTTGCTCATCCGCAGAATGCAGCATTCAAAGGAGAAGGCAGCATGTGCTAATGTGAGATGTAACGCCAACTTTGAGGAGGCTTCTCAAAATGTCGTGCACTGTGGTGAAAATCAACAGGCATTTGCGGAGACCTATTAGCAATATGTTGGAACAGTGCTGCCTATTCTAGTACAGGGGGTCGGAGACGTAGCTATAAATGCATCCGTTAAAACACGCCCTATGCCAGATGACAGTGACAAAATGAATGCAGTAAAAGCAGTTCAAATTAACAATCTCCCTAGTCTCAACCCCGGCGCCTGACTAAAGACTGTCAGAGCAGAACGCAGCTCCAAGTGCTGGCAGACAAAAGCTGACATAGCAGCCGTCACAAAGACATACCCTTTACTGGGATTAAGCCTCACAATCAACAGCGCATTTGCCGTCAGTAACTAGGAGTTAATTCTACCGTCTTACCCATCCTTAACACCGTCGCCCTTATTACCCACAGTCAACTAAACTCTAATCTGTCCAGACTATAACCATACCTTCCAATCAGCGACGGCCTGCTCAATGGCTTATGAATCCATCTGACGAACTATTTTTGTAAACAGTATACACTCCTCACTCTCCGCATACTTAACCCTATTGCCACAG
>CACRXP010000559.1:364396-389562 GCA_902702965.1 Spirometra erinaceieuropaei
CACTTTATTGAAGTCAGTCATAGCTAAATTCCTGTCTGTCACCGAGGAACTAGCGTACTCAGCTTTTGTTTGGACAACTTTAAACTCAATGAAGCAAGCGCAATCGGATTAAGCGTTAACACTTGCAACTGGAGGCAACTATGTGATCAACTGTGTGTGAGGACATCATAAGCATACACTGTTGAAAACATAGATATATAATGCTTGCGATTATTGCTATCGTTGAATAAAGAGAGTCAATGAACTGTACTATTCGTCGTTTACGACATTCGGCATCTTATAAGTAGATTTCGTGTTCCTTTAATGCAAATAGTCAATAGTGTAGTGTACACATAAATTCGACCTTTTTTCAATTTAATCGAGTCTCTAAGCTCACCTTGGTTGTTTATTCTAGAAACGATTGCCCTTTTGACTTACTTTGTTAGTCAAGGACACGATGGAAGCTAAGGTGGATTGCATAAGGCCATATGCAGAGAGGTACGGTCGACTTATCTAACGAACAAAGTTTAGGGAAATTTAAACGAGACACTTGTAGATGCTGTGGCATAATCCCACACAGGTTCCAGAAATTGGGAGTCAGATTAAAGAACGTTGATGACATCACCGGCAGTCGGATTTGGTTGTCCATTCGTTTGTGATTCATGAGCTATTCGCTTGCTATGTACATATTTTTGATTATTCCAAACACAGGTGACGTCGCTTCAATTTGTCCCCTTCCATGCTATGAATGATACCACATTTAAACTTCATAAACGCCTTTTTAAGCTCACTACTATCAATAACGACGATAGCTGTTATCTGGTTAGAGTTATGGATTGGCAAAATGTTCATATTCAAGGTCTTGCTGTTAAGGACGCATTTTAGCAATTTAATTGAGGAACGGAAATGTATTTTTCATTGTTTTGGTCTTAAGAACCAGCGTAGGACATTCATAATCCGGGAGGTCTTTACTGGTCTTTTCGAACAAACTGGAGCTTACTCTCGAGGGTAGAACAAATAGTTTCAAACAAATCTGAAACTGAACCTAATACATTGCCTTACGTCAAATATATTGCTAAAGAAAATTTTAAAGTCAGAACTAACATCTAGTTTGAAGTCAATTTACCAATGCATGAGGGCTTTTCGTGTTTTGACTGAAGCTGTATCTCTCACACACTGAACGACAAACGCAGTTTCATTAAGGTAATTTGCTATTTTTGAATCAGCTAATTTCTACTTTTTAAGAGGCTTAAGACTTCCGAACTCGTTTTGTCCACTGGCACGCTATGGAGCAATTGCATAGGAAAACATGGAATTTGATCGCATTAATGGCCATTTGAATTCTGACCGCATTCTTTGACATATTGTTGGTATAGAATCATGCTCAGATTAGACATTTGACTCCAAAAATAAGCACCATTTTCTGACTTGCTATTCATAACGTCTGCAAAGCTTGAGATAAGAATTCTCTGCTAAAGCACTGCCTCAAAGATTATGCACTGAGCAATGCCTGAGGTCTTATTTAAAATGACCGTTAATTAATTTTATCGCACCCATATCAACTATGAATCCATAAAGTTCGTTAGCTGATGTACATAAAAGTGACAAAAGAGCACTACATGCATGATTTATATCTATTTGAAGGTAATACAAATTGCACGTAACAAAGTGTTTAATCACCCCGTGTTAATAGTTCTAACCTTTCATCTAATCCTTACTTCGTTTTGGACATTTAAAGTTAGCATTAATAGTGAACATGAATCTTCGTCAAGTGATTCTACATTTAAAACGAAAACGTTTAATTAACAATAAAGATGTGGCAGATAAGCAAATTCTAAATGAACCAACCGTATTAAATTCAATGGGGCTCAAACCTACGATATAAAGTGCAAGGCTGGTGAGCAGCCACCTCTCTAGGTACCTGAGTCACACGGTCCTGAATAGGATTCTTGAGTTTCATCGCATTTCGATCAGGTTACCTTCCCGACCTAATGCAACATATATAATCCACCAATTTTGACACCGTAAATTGACTGTTCAAGGCAAATGCTTAAAGCATTAGGCCTGATGCTATGTGAACAAAGTATATTGTTTCGAATTCCAAGACCTCTAAACCATGGGGTGGACAAGGTTGATTAAGAATGAGTATAAATTCAAAAAAGACATTGAATCTCCATGAATTTTCTTAGTACTCCTTCTCCATACTGCGGATATGGACTCGCAGATTTTGTTTCAACTCTCTAAGAAGAAAAGAATTGAGAGATGTTTTTGCATGCCGATCAATATTTGCACATTAGTTTTCGGCCAAGAACAAACAATGAATGCCCGCTAGTTTATAATTCCTTTTAATGCCACCCAATAGTTGAGGTTTATCACGTTTTGTTATCTTAAAATAAACGTCAAGAGAGTGGTTAAACCGTTACATTAACGTCGACCGCATCGGAATTCGGCAATCGCATATGTCCGGTCTAAAGTCAATCGATTAATGTGCACGCCATGCCTCCGGTTTTATTGTAAACAATTGCTCTTATAATGTCCACTTCTGAGATGGCGATTTGATTCATTATTTTGTACCTATTTGAGAGCAAAACCTGATTTTTCAAGTGTGTTTAATGTGTTTAACCTTCTGCATATATACGTAATTCCGTAAATACACATAATATTCTAAATATCCTTGTAAATTTGTCTTCTGTAGATTATCAAATAATTGAATATACCGATGTTAACCATCGGTTTTACGACCAGCATTAAGGAGAATGAGCCTTCATCTTTAAATCTGTCCTGTTTGTATTCTTCTATGAAATGATGTTGCTCATCACCTGAAAAAAGAATCTGAAGAGTGTGTGTATGTATATCAATTGTCAATTTCGGACACGTTATTTTAGAAAAAACCTCCTTTTCGCTTTAATAAACCAGCATATTTGTATGCGTTCTTCCGTATCGTTTTTGTAATGTCCAGAAAGCCATTAAGGTCTATATAATGGTTCACAAACCGACAAATACATTGCCCCATCATCTCCCATGTAGCAAAGACTGGTTACCAGCAATAACGCAGAATTGTAGAAAACTGTTGTCGCATGCCGATTATTTGTGGCATCTTTACGAACAACAGATTTTTTGATGCATCCAAATGCAAGCTCTATGTACGGGACTAAATTTGTCTTACCTTACTATAGACCAATTATTACTGAATTAACAAACTCAGGTTAGCGACAAGTATTGGGGTCTGGTGAAGAAAAACAGTAAATTCCAGAAAAGATACACCAAAGATTTTACCTTCAATGTACCTTTGCGATGCATATCCGTTTAATGGGCCGTTCTCCGTCTTACGGCAAGATATATAGGTAAAATAATTAGCCGGAACCGCTTCTAACTTTATAATTGAATGCCCATCATGCAGGCAATCTCAGGCGACATTTCGGTGTCTTTGATACTATTGTAATGCAGCCTCACACATGTATTTTTTTCTGCAAGTACATTTTATGTCCTGAGAACTTTAGAATGTTTCTGCCTAATTTCCGACCGTTGGTCAGGCGAAGATATTTGTTGGAATTGGGAAAATTTGGGTCTTTATTGATCCATCGTTCTTTGCATTAATCACATCAGAACGCTCAATAACCAAATGTTGGCTAATCTTGATCTACTTCGCAACTGCGGTGCGTATTCTGAAGAAAAATCACTTGATCACCTAAAAAGGTAAGTGATGACCAGAGACCCATGGGTAAGTCTAAAGATAAAACAAAAAGTTTCAATATAACTTACACATCCCTAAACTCCATGCCATATGTTACTGACCTCTATGACTGCAATGTTTTGCGTCCTTGTGCAGCACAGCCTTGCGTTAGTGACGTCGACATGTCAATCCGACATACCACTCTTTGGCCAAGGTTTCACAGGGACATTTTCAAGTGTGTCCGAATGTTCATCAGACGATTTGAGTCTACTGTGACCCGAGAGTATAATCCGGGGTTTTGCATTTGATGAACCGCCTTATACGACTGGCCTTGTTATTCTCTTTTCCAAGGAAATTAAGTTGGTAGTGGATGCACTGCGTTCAGACGCGTGCGTAGATCCAACGACTACGCACACCTCCTCTGTACCTTGGTTTCGACCAAGTTGGCTGCAACCTGGATACTTGACTGCCCTTGTTGATGGTCAGAAAGGATGACGTAACATCTTAAGAGAGTGAAAACTTTGTCAGATGGGGTTATGCTGTCCCATCTTAGAAAAATAAGCGTCAGCCGCCTGTGGGACGGACCGGTGGTAATAGGAGATTTGTAGGTTGCGCTGGGGAATGCACAGACGACGAGAACAAGCCATTGTATGCAAATGAAAAGTTATTTGGGATGCGCGTTTGTACATCGAATGGTTAAGAAACAGTTGCCCAAACCCCTACCATGACACATAACACTAACCCTAGCCATAATCCTAACCCTTTCGCCCTAACCCTTACCCCTAACCACAGGCCTAAACGCTAACCCTATAGTACTGTGCCCATCAAATGGAGTTACATAACCACAACTTACTAAAAACGTTTTCAGTAACTTTTACATATACTTGTTTAAAAAAGGAATATATTCACAATTTTTTGGACTGTTGTGCATTACGAAAGGTCGCCATTTGTCCAATGTCCAACATATTATAAAAATTGCGCATATAAGCAGGCGATTGTAATGACAGGCATTTTAATAGGAGTTAACCTTTGTAACTCTTTTGGTAAAACCAGTCAATTTTGGCGACTAATAAGGAAATTTTGTTTTATCTTTAGAGTAACCCATGGGTCTCTGGTCATCATTTCCCTTTTTAGGTGGACAAAATGATTTTCCTTCAGAATACGCACCGTAGTTGCGAAAAACGTCAAGATAAGCCAACATTTGGTTATTGAGCGTTCTGATGTGATTAATGCAAAGAACGATGGATCAATAAAGACCCAAATTTTCCCAATTCCAACAAATATCTTCGCCTGACCAACGGTCGGAAATTAGGCAGAAACATTCTAAAGTTCTCAGGACATAAAATGTACTTGCAGAAAAAAATACATGTGTGAGGCTGCATTACAATAGTATCAAAGACACCGAAATGTCGCCTGAGATTGCCTGCATGATGGGCATTCAATTATAAAGTTAGAAGCGGTTCCGGCTAATTATTTTACCTATATATCTTGCCGTAAGACGGAGAACGGCCCATTAAACGGATATGCATCGCAAAGGTACGTTGAAGATTCAAATCATTGGTGTATCTTTTACGGAACTTACTGCTTTTTTTCACCAGATCCCAATGCTTGACCATAACTAAGTTCGTTATTTCAAAAACTAATTGGTCTATATTAAGAAGATACAAATTTATTCCCGTTTATAGAGCTAGCATTTGGATGCACCATGTAATCTGTAGTTCGCAAAGATGACACAAACAATCGGTAGCAAAAAGTTTTGAAAGTTATTTTCAAAATAAAGCAGTCCTCTCTCTCTCTCAAAAAATATTCTACAATTCTGCGTTATTCTTGGTAACCCGACTTTGCCAAATGGAAGGTGGTTGTGTAATGTAGTTGTAGGTTCGTGGGGTGTAGGGGTGTCAGCGGTGGGTTCACGTAATGGTCGTGGTGGTCGTTCACTTGCTTGCAGGTGAGACTGCGCCTAGCGTCCACTTGCTGACACTCAACTCTCACCTGTGGCTCCACGAAGCTGGAGTCTGCTCAGCGGCCACACCCCGGGCAACCGTCTCGACCGGCGGGTTGAACCAGGTGAGGGGGCCCTGTGCGCTGTGCCGTGTGCACAGGGTTTGCGGATTCCGCTGGATGTAAAGTCGGATGGAACCTTGCGTCGGCACCGTCGTGACGTGGTTCGTCTCTGCACGCCGCTGGACAGCCGGTGACAGGATGGATCTCCACATCGACATCGGTTTGACCAGCCCACCTACGCCGTCGGAGACCGCGGCTTACGGCGAATTCGAGTCGCTCTCCACTACAACCCGAAGTCGTGGTCCAAAAGTGGAGTTCGGCCGTGCCACAACGGCACATGGCAGCCCTAATCAGGGATGGCACTGCCAGCCCCAACGTGGGAAAGGGCCTAGAAAAGGCGGCCTAAAAATGCTGAACACCACGCCGTCTGCAGGCTAGCCAGGGCCGCTGACGTCTAATCATGGTCGAAACAATCAAAATCAAAACAACAACAATACCAATAACAACAACAACCATACTCATTCTCCTCATCCTATCTCTTCTTCCTCTTCCTCTGCCTATTCTTCTGCCTATTATTCTTCTAAGTCAACTTCTTCTCCATCTCCTTCCCGTCGCCCCACTCGTTGTCAAAAGACTGGCAGGGTGAGCCCGCTCACTCTGGCAGCCTGGAATATTCGTTCTTTTTTAGACAATCCGAGAAGCAACCAACCGGAACGGAGGACGGCGTTAATGGCACGAGAACTGGCGCGCTACAAGATGGACATCGCCGCACTCAGTGAGACCCGATTCTCCGAACAAGACCAACTGCAGGAGGCGGGTGTCGGCTACACCATCTTCTGGAGTGGTCGACCCAAGGCAGAGCGACGTGACGCGGGTGTCGCCTTCGTCATTCGGAATGACATCGTGGGACGACTGCCCCGTATGCCGCAGGGAATCAGCGATCGCCTGATGAGCCTCCGCCTGCCTCTCCGGCGAGGAGGCGAATTTGCCACCATTATCAGCGCCTACGCTCCGCCGATGACCATTCCCGACGCCGTCAGAGACAAATTCTACGAGGACCTGCAGGCCCTCTTGGCGACTGTGTCGAAGGCGGACAAGTGGATTGTCCTTGGCGACTTTAACGCCCGCATCGGCACAGACAATTCTGCCTGGAGGGGGAGTGCTGGGTCCCCACGGTCTCCGCGGCTCCAACGACAACGGACTACTGCTTCTGCGCACCTGCGCAGAACACCGCCTCATCTTGACGAACACGTTCTTCTGTCTGCCGGAGCGAGAGAAGGCCACCTGGAGGCATCCTGGGTCGCGCCAGTGGCACCTGCTGGACTATGTCCTCGTCTGGAGGCGAGATCAGCGGGACGTGCTGGTGACAAAGGCGATCGCGGGTACTGACGGCTGGACCGACCATCGCCTCGTCATCTCGAAGATGCGTATTCGCGTTCAGCCTCGCAGGAGACCACAAGGTAAGCGACCCCCAGGTAAGCTGAATACTGCCTTCTTGTCTTTGCCCGCTCACCATCTTCATTTCAGCAATGAGGTAGCTCAAAGGCTAGACAACCTTTCTATTGCTGCCGATACCGCCGCTGCTGAGAACGCCTCCGTGGAAAACCGCTAGTGTCAACTGCGAGACGCGGTCCAGTCGACGGCGCTCGCCGTCCTCGGTCGCGCTCCCCGCCAACACCAGGACTGGTTCGACGACAACGACGCCGCCATCAGAAATCTGCTTGCTGAGAAAAACCACCTATACAAAGCCTTCGTAAATCACCCCACTGATGCCACCAAAGCTACCTTCGACCGCAGTCGCCGCCAACTGCAGCAACAACTGTGCGAGATGCAGGACGCCTGGACTGCTCTCAAAGCTGAGGAGATCCAAGGGTACGCGGAGCGAAACGAATGGAGGAACTTCTTCTCTGCGATCAAAGCTGTCTACGGTCCGCCGACGAAGGGCACTGCTCCTCTCCTCAGCGCCGACGGCAACACTCTCCTGACTGAGAAGACGCAAATCCTGCAGCGATGGGCCGAGCATTTCCGAGGCGTCCTTAACCGCCCCTCCGTCATCTCCGACGCCACATCGAGCGTTTGCCGCAAGTGGAGACCAACGCGGACCTCGACTTCCCGCCATATCTCCAGGAAACCAGCAGGGCCGTGCAGCATCTCTCCAGCGAGAAAGCACCCGGATCGGACGCGATCCCTGCTGAGGTCTACAAGTACGGAGGTCCCCTACTGATGGATCACCTGACGGCGCTCTTCCAGGAGATGTGTTGTCAAGGGAAAGTCCCGCAAGATTTCAAGGACGCAACCATCGTGCATCTCTACAAGCGCAAAGGGAATCGCCACGTCTGTGACAATCACCGCGGCATCTCCCTGCTGAACATCGCCGGGAAGATCTTTGCCCGCATCCTTCTCAAGCGCCTCAATAACCATCTAGAACAGGGCCTTCTGCCAGAGAACCAATGCGGCTTCCGTCGTCATTGTGGTAACACGGATATGATCTTCGCCGCCCGCCAATTACAGGAAAAGTGCCAGTAGATGCGGACCCACCTGCACTTTACCTTCGTGGGCCTGACGAAAGCCTTCGACACGGTGAATAGTGAAGGACTGTGGAATATCATGCAGAAATTCGGCTGTCCGGAGCGATTCACTCAGATGGTGCGTCAGCTGCAAGACGGTATGATGGCGCGAGTCACGGACAACGGAGCTGTCTCGGAGGCATTCACAGTGACCAATGGAGTGAAGCAGGACTGCGTACTGGCGCCTACCCTCTTCAGTCTTATGTTCTCTGCCATGCTGATGGACGCCTACCGCGATGAACGCCCCGGGATCCGCATCGCCTTCAGGACGGATGGTCACCTCCTGAATCAACGGCGGATGCACTTCCAATCGCGCGTATCCACAACCACCGTTCACAAACTCCTCTTCGCCGACGACTGCTTCCTGAACACCACCTAGGAAGAGGAGATGCAAAGGAGCAAGTACCTGTTCTCTGCCGCCTGCGAGAACTTCGGTCTGCTCATTAACACGCAGAAGACGGTGGTGATGCACCAACCGCCACATAACACAGCAACAGCCCCAAATGCGCCGCCGCAAATCAGCGTGAACGGAACACAACTGCAATTGGTGGAGAACTTCCCGTACCTGGGCAGTACTCTCTCCCGCAACACCAAGATCGACGACGAAGTCGCCAGCAGGATCTCGAAAGCCAGTCAAGCCTTCAGTCGCCTCCAATGCACAGTTTTGAATCGCCACCGTCTTTAGCTGAGCACGAAGCTAAAGACGTACAAGTCCGTCATCCTGCCAACACTACTGCATGGGGCGGAGACTTGGATGGTGTACGCAAAGCAAGCACGTCGTCTGAACCACTTCCACCTCAGTTGTCTTCGTCGCATCCTGAGGCTGAACTGGCAGGATCGAATCCCCGACACTGATGTGCTGGAACGGACGGGAATCCACAGCATCTACGCCACACTGAGGCAAATTCTGCTGAGCTGGAGCGCCACCTGGTGCGCATGGACGACGAGCGACTACCCAAACGACTCTTTTACGGAGGCGTCGCGACGGGTTCTCCCCGTCAAGGAGGCCAGATTCGCCGTTACAAGGATACCCTGAGATCCTCCCTGAAACGCCTGCAAATCAACCCCACCAACTGGGAGCAGCTCGCACTGGAGGGGGATAGTGAAGACAGGCGCTGCGATCTACGAAGCCAACCGCATCGCTGCCGCCAAAGCGAAACGTGAAGCCCGCAAATCACAACTTCGCCCACTACGCAACGATGCCACGCAACCGCTTCCAACGTGTCCTCGATGTCAACGGACATTCCGGGCTCGAATCGGACTTGTTGGACATCTTCGGACCAACTGCGTCTCTCGAACTGCACCAACCATCGTCCCACCGCCCGCCTCTTCCTCCTCCTCTCCGCCGCCAACTAACTCTGGCAGTTCTTCTGACCCAGCACTTCCATCATCATCATCATCATCATCCTCCTCCTTCTCCTCCTCCTCGCCCACTGCTCCAACGACGGCCACTCAGGCGACTGTCCCGCGTCCAAAAACGGACACTAATACCACCTCCCCCGACTCCAGCGTTGAGTATCAGGACTACACCTGCCCTCACTGCGACCGTACCTTCACCTCACACATCGGCCTGGTCGGTCACTTGCGAATCCATCGCACAGAGACTGGCGAACCAGTGCGTAAAGCACCAACCTACACCCACCGCACTCGCCTTCACTGCCCACACTGCCCTCGCACCTTCAGGCATCGCATGGGCCTATTCGGCCACATGCGCATCCAGGACGACCTGCGGTAGGCAACCGCCGGCCACATCACACATTTACTCACTCCCTACCTCCTCCACCACCATCATCACCCCACCAGAAATCAACACTCACACACCTCATGCACCCAACTGTCACCTCCCACGCAAATGAGAAATCCGCATCTCGACTCGGTCCCCATGCGGTTTCGGCTGCACGGGTGACTTGAGTCCGAGACTATCCCGACACGTCAAGCGTCGTGGATAGGAAGGTTGCTGATTGACGCCCGCTCTCGGTTCACACAGTTCGTTGCGTTGTGTGTGTTGTTTGTGGAGTGGCGGACTGGTGGGCTGGTGACGAGCTGAAACAGCACCTTCCACGGCACTCTCACGCAAGTGAGAGACACGCCGTTCAACCCCCGTTGTGTGAAATCCTGGTGTTGTGTGTATGGGGGGCCAGGTCGTGCCGTGGCGCGCGCAGTCATAGTCAGTCGACCATGATAGCCACCGCGCCCATTCCCCACTCCAGTCTGCTGACCGGCTCGGACAGCGGCTGGGGTGTGGGAGTGGGAAGGAAGAGTGAGGTCGACGACTCAGCGCACTTTCTTTTCAATATAAACAATCTGACGCGCTTGAAGCTATCACAGTGCGCAAAAAGCCGTGGCTTGGAAGGTTGCCAACTGACGGGGTAACTTGGACCTCATCCTTGACGGGAGGTGGTCTGAGAGTCAGGCTGCAATGGCTTCTTTTTAATGTGGCCTTTATGGCACTCCCATCACAGTGTGGGATCCGAGCCAGGCGTTGGCGGCAAGCCCAGATGCGGCTTCGGCTCTGCCAGCCTCCAAATCTCTGTTGTGATTGGTTTAAATCCTGGTTATTTGTTGTGTGGACCAGAGAGTGTGGTGGAACGTAAAGGTGAGGATCCGTCCGAGCCATCCACCTGCGGTCTCCCTCGTCTCCGGTCTTCTTGACTCTGTCTTGACACCGGGCTCGGGCGAGGGAGGAGGAGAGAGTGTAGGTATATTCTACGCAAGTCTACCGGCACTATAAACACCTGCGTAAGTCACCTTTCCTGCTCTCATTGCTGCTGCAACTGTGGGGCACACGGTGGACATCATCGAAATCGATGGTCGAACTGTCATGTTGGTTCGTAGACCATTGTATAGACCTTAATGGCTTTCTGGACATTACAAAAACGATATGGAAGTACGCATGCAAATATGCTGATTTATTAAAGTGAAAGGGAGGTCTGTTTCAAAAACAACTTGTCCTTAATTGATAATTGATGTACATACACACAGAATCCTCAGATTCTTTTTCAAACGATGAGCAACACCATCTCTTAGGGGACTGCAAACAGGATAGAGTTGGAGATGAAGACTCACTCCCCTTAATTCCAGCCGTAAACCCGATAGATAACATCAGTATATTTAATTATTTTATAAACTACAGAAGACTAACTTACAAGAATATTTGGAATTTTATGTATATTTCCGAAAGTCAGTCTATATGCAGAGGGTTAAAAACATTAAACAGAATTGAAAAGTAAGATGCTGCTCTATATATATCCAAAAATGGAACAAATCGCCATCTCAGAAATTGATATTTTAAGAGGAATAGTTTTCAGTAAAAAACGGAGGCATGGCGTACACGTTAATCGATTGACATCAGACCGAACAGATCCGGCTTTACCGGACACCGATGCGGTCGACTTTTATCTTACGGTTTAACTAATCTTTTGACGTTTCGTTAAAGATAATAAAACTTGAGAAATCTCAACTAGGAGGTGGCATTAAAAACTTAGGCACATAAGGTATATTAGCGGACGAAAGACACATTTTTCGTAATTGTAGAAGGAATTGGATTGATTATTCTCATGCATAAAGAAGATTTCGATAAAGGCGCATAAGATCGCTAGGAAGTAACAGATCAATAAAAGTATGACCAGCTGCGTGATTGAACGATATATTGTTGTAAAATACGAGTGAAAATATTGATCGGCATGCAAAAATATCGCCCTTTTCTTTTTTTTAGAAAGTCAAAACAAGAGCTGCAAGTCCATATTCACAATGTGGAGAAGGAGTACTGACAAAATTCGTGGAGATTTAATCTCCTTTTTGAATTTTTAGTCATTGTTAATCAACCATATCCATCCCAGGTTAAAAAGATCCTGGAATTCAAAACAATATACTTTGGTCTCTAAGCATCAGGTCTAATGCTCCAAACATTCGCCTTGAGCAGTCAATTTACGGTATCAGAATTGGTAGATCATATATATTGCGATAGGTTGGGAAGGTAACCTGATGAAACCCAAGAATTCTTTTCAGAAATTGGGGATTCAGGTAGCTAGAGCGTTGGTTGCACACCAGCCTAGCACTTAATGTCGTGTGTTTGAGTCCCATCGAGTTTTCACAGTTGGGTCACTTAAATTTTGCATATCTGCCACAACATCTCTATTTATTAATTATGCGTTCTTGTTTTAAATGTAGAATCATTAAGCCAAGATTAATGTTCACTTTTAACGTCAACGTTAAGTGTCCAAAACGCAGTTAAAATAAGATGAACGGTTAGAACTATTAAAGCGAAGTAATTAAACACTTCGTAGCGTGCAACGTATATTACCTTCGAGTAAATGTAAATCATGTATGTAGTGCTCTTTTGTCACTTTTATGTACATCAGCCAACGAATTATGTGGATTTATAGTTGATATTGCCGCGAACAAATTAATTAACGGTCATTTTAAATAGAGTCTCATGCATTGTTGAGTGCGTAGTCTTTGAGGTAATGCTTTATCGGACAATATTTATTTCACGCTTTGCAGAAATTATAAATATTAAGTGTGTTAGTCAAAAAAGCGCTTATTATTTGGAGTCAAATGCCTGAGCCAGATATGATTTTCTATCAAAAATTTGACAGAGGCAGCCAGAATTCAAAAGGGTATTAGTTCCATCATATGCCAGTTTTATACTATGTAAGGCTTGAAAACCTTTTATTGAATGAAGATATGATATAACTGACCGTGTGAAAGGAAAATTTTAAGGAAACCGCCTGTGGTTAGGATGATAAATAGAAACCCCCCAGCAGGCGACTACCTCATTGATCAGCATTGGATTCACAGCCAATATCAACGGTCAAGAATGTCGTTAAAGTTAATTTGTTCGGTTTTGTTCCTCCGCAGCCCGTTTGGATTCACTCTTCTGCATGAAAATATGTCCTGTTTTAATTTTAGTTAAATTTGCAATGGTAGGGGGCGCTCACCGATCGTTCATACAGAACTCACTCGTTCTGTTGTGCCTTAAGGGCTCTCTCTCGAGCCCAACCAGCAGCCGCACAGCGGCGCATGATACATAGGCAGAATGGCATTACCGACAAAGACAAGGAAGACTGGCAAGACAACGGGCTCGTGGCCTAGTGATTAGAGGCGTGGACTTCTAAACCAACAGGTCGCGAGTTCGAGGCTCGGGTGTTCCACACTTCGGGCTTGGGTATGGCTGGCTGACGACGACTAATAAGCCAGAAATGGCCATTCCAGTCTCCCTTGTCTTTGTCCGTAATGCCCTTCTGCCTAGTTAAATTTATATAGTTACCGTATAGGTTGCTTTTTTAGGTTGTAGGACCTTATGCAATCCGCTTTATCCTTTATCTTGTCGTCGAGTAACACATGAAATTCACAAAAACTGTCATTTGGATCGCGAAAATACTAACCGAGCGCAATTATTCGCTGAATATAAAAAAACTCCATTTCTATATATGCTCTATACTACTGACTCTTTACATTAGTTGAGCACAAAATCTATTTACAAGATATAGTACTTCACAGCCGATTATCAGTACAGAATATCGCCTATCTACTGTTAACGCTAGCAGAAGTCACAAGCACGGCAGCACCACGTTTTCAAAAGCGTATGGCGGTTCCGCTGTATTACGTAGTTGGCCTTGCACGTTTCTATTTGCATCCAGTAGCATTTTCTAAAACTTAATTCGTCCGCGCATGCCTCGCTGAATTTAAAGCCAAACCGTGAGCAGGATATATTTATTTATCTTGTGGAAATCATGCAACCATAGCTTGTAAACCTCGATGTTAGGCGGGCATTTAATTGTGGTTAACTTCAAAAAAATCAAAAGTTGTAGGAGGAGAAATAGAACGCGATTTTGTGAAATAAAAGTGTTTTAACTTGCTAATGGCTGATAAGAAACTAGGGAGGACAACCACTCTTCATAACATTACTACATTCATAGCATGCGCACCCGAGGGCTTATTGAGGCGCATCCGTTTCACACAGACCATTTTAAAAGATTTGCATCAATGCGTTTTCGACTGTTTGTTAAATGCTTTTGCAACCAGTCTATGTGTGATTGCTTGCAATAAATTTACTGTTGGTGTATTTGATCTGTACTGCCGCGTTTTCATGTTGATTATTTGTCAAAACACCATCGAGCAAATTCAGTTTTTTTGAAAAACCGTAAGATATTCCAGTATGATAAATATTGCCGCTGCCTGTAAGTGCATAGTAACTTTCAGTTTATCATCGTGCCAACTGCAGTTGTATCAAATTCATGCAATCACAACTTGTCCTGTTACTCACAAATTAGTGTGCTAGTACTGCAGAAGTATACTTGTCGGTATATGGTCGTAAGCCTGATTGTTATGCCTTTTCAACTGACGCTTCAATTATACATTCCAGAAAACATATTAATTACAATAAGTAAACATTGCGTCTTGACACACGCGCAGTACTATGCAAGAAGTAAGATGCATATTCTGCCATGCAGACTTATAAATTATTTGTTTTTAATCGCACAAGCACAACTAATGATGAAATGGTAATTAATTTCGCCTATTTATAGCAAAATTGGCTCCATATTTGCTTATAAAACGTGCAGAACACTTCGCATCATATGTCACCCTTTCGATTAATCACACATTCAGTGTAATATTGGCTTCCAGTTTAAGCATATACTAAATGTTATAAGCAGAATTGGAAAGTCAAATTTGCTCTCAAATATGTTCAAAAATAAAACAAATCGCCATCCCAGAAATGGGGATTTAAAGAGGAATTGTTTTCATTAAAAACAGAGACATGTCATACATGTTAATTGATTGACATTAGACCGCACAGATACGGTGTTACCGGACACCGATGCGGATGGCGTATATGTTGTGGTTTAACTAATCTCCTGATATATCCCTTAAAATAACAATGAATAAGAAATCTTAATTTCTAGCCTACTATTTGATTAAATGAGTATGACATTTTACGTGTAATTTAACATTTATGAACATTTCAAAATCTCTGCATAAGGAAGATGTAAACAAACTGACTAAATAATTGGAGACGTTCCGGAGAGTTGTCAACTAGTTTGCTAGTAGTTAGCAACTAGTTTGCAAATTGCGGGTTGTCACGTTCGTATCTATCGCACAAATGCATGGCAAAAGAGTTTCTAAAGGCAACAAACGTATATAATACAGACAGTGCAACAGAGTCATGATATTGTCACAAGTGCTGGTAAAGATAGCTGTTATAAATTATTTAACGCAGCAAAGATTCTGACATAGAGCCTGTCGACGCTATTTAAGCACTGAGTGCACATTCAAAAAACCGACAGGAAACAGTGGGCAAAGTTCTAGATTCAACTAGAGACAGCCCAAATATCAAAATAATTGGCTTTTCGAAATGGGTTTAATGCCAACAACCTGCTCTATTCTACGCCCTAGCCTAAGCATCGGTCCTAATCGCGTCGTCCATGTCCTTGCACTGTGCCACTCTAGGCAATCCACGACTCTCAAAATATCGCTGTCACACCGAAAAACGAATATCTATAATCAGCTATGAAAATGAAATCGTTCCGCTACTGGTGCATTCAATATACCACCTACTTCTCACCCAATGCATTGTGATAAAGTATTTTGGCTCGCCCATCTAATAATCGGCCAAATCCAGCAATAAATAGTGATGATCAACAGCTGACATCATTTCTAGGCTGAAACACTAATGTGAAAACCACAAACTAATCTGAAGAATAATACTTCGAACTCGCACTTACCGTCCAGAGGATCATCTTCATCAACATTAACTATCCTCTGGATTTTCGCAATTAACATTCATGCAAAAATGCGTTGTTTTTTAAGAGAATTTGCAAATTCTAGCTGGGATCCGCGCTGGAAGTTTAATTTTTGGCCGAAAAACAACCAATGAATGCACGCTAGTTGGTAATTATTTTTAATGCGACTCCCTAATTATTGTTTTGTTCGACCGTAGTTAACCCACACGGAGTGCCTTCGGATGACATAATGTGACATTTTGCCTAAAAAGCACATATGATATTGCTGAACGCAACACGATGACGTTGTGCTGCGTCTCGGACACGTGATCGAATTACTCCGAGCAGGTTCGTCAGAGATAAAACTGCCCAGGCGATTTGTGATAGCATATGAGATATGACGAACTGCAGCCTTATTGGTATTTTTCATTTGATTTGCCAATTGATAAACCGATAAATCAGCATCTTTCATGTAACTAACGCAAACGAAAATGATGTTCATAACGGTCATTTTCATTTTCTATGCCGCGTATACTCGCAGATATTCCCACATTAAACGGTGAACACCTTAACCCAGAACAACGCAAAAAACTAAAGGACATAATTTTATTTGACGCATTACGTGATAATCACATTGAACGAACGAGCTTCTACAAAAGACGGTGTTCACTATGTCATGCTGTACAGTAAATGGTGTGATTCAAACACTGACCTTTTGCCTTCGGTTTGTCAAAAGTCCACTGTGACAGTTTAGCTCAATTCAGTCATATATTAACTGACAGTGTCTTATCTCAAGCTGCCTAGAATTAACAGAAAATAGCAATCCATCGCAGAGTACTTAGATGCTTGCTGACATTTTTGCTAAATCTGATGTTCTGAGACTCTAGAAGGGACTTGCTTCTTAGATCCTGGTAGTAAAATATTTATTCAAAGACTGCTTCCGGTAGCTTTCTATGCACATCTGCGTTGACACTACATGCAAATCTTTCCATATACTGGAAGGACTATTGTTTTTACTTGGCCTTCTCCTTTTCCTCCAATTGTTTGTACTTTTCAGAGGAAAAATGAAATCTTTAAGGAACATGGGGCTTAACATACGGATACGGCTGTTAGCTTTAAGCATTGTTGCTCGTGGACGCACTTTGAAAATTATGCCAACGCATGGTATATTTCATAGCAAACACTCAGCTGTCGAACGCGTCCGCATAAACAGCCCAATCAAGAACCTGATTACTATGTCTCGCCAAATATTACGCAGTCATGAGCTGTCAACGAAGGGACATAAAATCGATTTTGGCAGCAATTAAATTCGTGGAAATGAGTAAGGTCACGGATAATGTATTACACAGGAGATAATCTCCTGATTTTATGCTCGAATGCATATATAAAATTTTAACAGTGGACCTCTTGCGTAAAGGCACAACCATCGAGCATTACAACGTACGTTTGGGCTTTTAGTCTTAATGCTCCTTATAATGTTTTTTGTGAATATGCTTTTGTTGATTTCGTTGCAATAACGCGACTCACTCGGTTTTCGATAAAAAAAGTTACTTTGCACACTGCTACAGAAAAATATGCAAATTAATTTTTTTGGCGATGTTTTTAGAAACATTCATGCAAGATAGCATACTCTGGAAAATCAACAGATCAAAAACTTTCGATTTTCAGAAAATCGGTTTTGGCAACAAAATGTATCACCCATAAGTCATTTTTGACGTTTTATAAGCTTTGTGTATTCACCTGATATGTTGTCTTGATTGCTCATTCAGAATGAAGTTAGAATCAATGCAGCGGACTCTGTTCGTTTGGGCACTTAGTGTTTTTCTTGGCCTCCACACCGTCGACGGTCTTAACCAAACCCAAAGGGATTATATCCTTAACTTTCATCATCAAGTCCGCGACGCTGTCAATGCTACTGACATGAAAAACCTGGTAGGCTCAAAATTTTAAAAAATGCGAAATTTGGACAGGTGGCGGTGAAACGGCAATTTTGCGAGCGTTAGTATTGACTACTACTTTTCTGTTGAAAAGGACTGTTTAGCATCATGCTAAAACAAGCACACTGACAGCCAAGTTATGAGACAATTTTGCAAACTTTTCTACTCACCAATGCTCTAGCATAGTCGAAATTCACGAATGTGATCTCGGCTGATTTTGAAAAAAAGTCTAGTGTGCGCAATGTCATAATCAGTAGTCTTCCGTTTGACGAAAATTGCTAACTTGAATCTTCTCCTAATTTAGTAACAAGAGATTTTATGCTGGCTTCCGCAAAACAACAGATAATTTCTCGGTGGCTTTATGCTTATGCGATATTGTTTGAGTCATAGCACATAATTCAGACTGTCTATAAGAGATTGCAATGGTTGTGATACACTTGTATACAGAACGTATTTTTGCTGAACACACAGCAGACTTTAGTATGCAAAATATGATTTCGTTTGAAACATTAGGGATAAAAATAACGCAAATAAGAGATCTTAGAAAATGAAACCTAACAATGAAAAAGGAGAGTTACACTGAAGACTATTTGATAAACTCCTAGAATTCTGTTCTTTATTAAATATTTATTTAACAGTTAGCTACTAAAGACTTCAACTACTTCAATGCGTTATAATCACCGTGTAATATGTCACAATATTGACTGTAGCCGAAGAGCTACATTGAAGCATCTTGCCATCCTAATAATAACTATTAACCCTAAGTCACCAAGCACTCTTAAATAAACTCTTCGTGAATTAGAGCACATTTACTGTCTAGTGAGTATGCAGTAAACTTAAGAAAACTTATTTTGGACGGCACTGAACGCGACGGTATTGTATTTAACCCCGTTAAGTCTTTGTGCAGAACTTGCACACCTAGGACACGTGTGTTTTTTCATTAACCGGAAGTCTAAAATATACTATGGACTCAAAAATATTAAGATAGGTTTATAATACTAGCTACCGTGGAGTATATTTCAAAGATTTACTTGACACATCGGGAAACCGGCTTCTTCCCGGTGTCAACGAAAGCCACGGTCTGCGCAAAATGTGAACTTGATTATTGGCAATTGCTTTTATTGTTTTTTGATGACCTGGTAAACTCAAACATATTTTATGGATCATATGTACAAAAATATTCGTTCTGTCGCGCACTGGGTCGCCAATTGCGCCCTTTTTGAATTTTTTTTAATTTCAATAAGGGGTATAAACTGGCTTTTAAAACTTTGCGATTATCAAGTAAGTTATAACCTGATCTACCGTTACATTTGCTTCTGCGGTTTCCATATTAAAAGATGTATGGTTTCCGTGTAAGAAATGTTATATCTTTCTCTACGCTAGTAAGAATATATTATATGGGCCTCACAAAAGTTTACAGTGTGTTTGAACTGTATTGAATAATAAACAAGCAAAATCAGTAAATAAAAAGAGACGACGTTTGACGAATGGGAATTTTACGGTTTAAAAGCCCCATCAATAGAAACGTTTGACAATGAAAAGATACTGTTTCGAATACAAAATTCAAAGAAGAGGCTTGTTCTAAAGAATGAGTAAAAACGAAGTATATTTTCGTACATGTCCTCTATAACGTATGTGTGAACTTACTAGGGTGTAGAAAATCAATGATGAAAATTCATAGTATTCACGTGCTCATTTCTTACGGCGTGTAGCTCTTGTGGACACCGAAATGAAACTTATTCAGAAACCGATTTCCTGATGTAACAGACATATCATAGGATTATTATTTACGGCAGTTAGTAATACAACCCCACCTAAGTAGTCTTTTCGTTTCGAAAACACAATTCAGAATTTCGGATAACATTGTACGTCTTGGAAACCATAACTGGAATCAATAATAACGGCTACTTCGCGCATACATTTAAAGTAAGTATGGGTCTGAAGGTTATGGCTAGAGTAAGGGTTTGAAGGTTAAATTTAATTTTCTTGGAATATAGCTTAAACTCTCAAATTAGAAGTGGAAGCCAGAATTAGGGTTTAAAGGCTAAGTCCAGGGCTAATAGTGGTCTGCTGAACTGAGAGTTAGGGTTGCAAAAATAAGGTTATCCCTCTTGTTAAAGTTCTGAGGTTATGGTTATGTTTTTCAGGATAATGTTATGCTATACTAACAGCACAGGTACCAGTCAACAACCCAAGTACGCGTGTTTTGCCGATATCCTGATACTGCATGGCGCAACTCTGAGGGGTTCGGCTCGACAGAGGGCTCCTTAACATTCCCCGTCTGTTTTCTGGTATATATTGCAATTTAGAAACTGTCGCTTTTTAATTTTCTCAGAAAGCGTCTGCGAACTTGGAGCAGATCAGTTTTTTCCAGATCTATAGGCGTAGACCAAAATTTTTATCTTTGAATATTTTGACCGAAGTTTATCTGTCACTTGGTTTAACCGCGTAATATTCATTAACTACTGACAAGCAACTAGTGGTAAACTTTGGGGGTAAAGCTAGTATTGCAGTTTTAAGTTTGAAATTATAATAATTCTTTTAAGTTTAGGGTTCGCGTTCTTCCATCAGAATTTTGAATAAGGTTATTATTTTGGCGTTATTGTTAGGGTTTTTGGCTAATGATTTAGGTTAGTGCTTAACGATTAGTAAGGGATTTACAAGTAGCAAATAGAGACAGGCATAATGGATGCTATGTTTACTGCTAAGCCACAGATGCTGTAATGTCATGTTTTGTGTAAGTGACCATGTATAGGTCTCCCTTACTGACTTTTGACCTAAATATTTTCCTTTGTGAATTACTTGCATTTTACCTCGCTTTAATTTTTATATTTTGATGTCGCTTTTTGTGTTTTATTTTCACTTGTAAACGGGTGCAAATTCGCATTCCTCAGTCTCTTGTTCATGTTTAAATTTACTTTCACTTTGTCAGTTGCATGCGATCAGGCTAATCATTTAATTCCCTTTCCATGTTTCTTTATGCGCTTGAGATATCACTAGATGTTGGAGTACTCAACCAAGGAAACAGCTTAACTTTAATGCCGGGCATTTATTCTTTTCGAAGTGTACGGTTCACTTTCTTTAACCTCACCCATTAAACTCCAATAATTAAAAAGTCGTATCATAGGCGTTTGTGGCTTTATGAGTTGGGTGAATAACAATACTGTTGCTGGCAGTTTACGATCTTCAGAAAAATTCATGCAAGATCTATCCCCGCACTGTCCGCATGGGATAAGCGCACTTTAACAGCAGACTCTGAGAGGCATTTATATCATGTCTACAATTAGACTGATCATTAACCATGCTAATTTACCGGCCTGATGGTGAGTTACCGAAAACATAGGTTCGCCAGCTGACTCTTCAATCGTAATATGAGAAGTTTCGCAGAACTGAGACTTAATTTCATCAAAGCAAATTCCTCACGATCGATAACCGACAGACTCCGCTGCGCGCTGATGTTAAGAAAACGCTCCAAGGCATCCAACAAAATAACAGATGCATTTGCTTCCAACTTTCAAGATAATAATTATGAATGACTGCTGGTATGTGCTGTCACCCTTGCTACGAGTTAACTGCTTACGTCAATATAGGAAAAGGAAAGATAAATACAGAATATGAAGATATGTGTTGTTTCTGTATCCGCGCTCTTGATAAAACTTTATTTTAATTCTGTTTGCATAAGACCTATGACCTGAAACTGGAGCAGCACGCGCAGAAATGGGTTAACAATTGCACATTCAAGTCCGCAAACGCCAGTGACCCCGAATACAAACATATTGGCCAGAATATCGGTGCACAACTTGGACCGGAGAGATATGTAAATCACTACATACACGTAATTCTGAGCAATTGGGCCTTTGAAAAGACAAGATACACACACATTACAAACAGATGTCGGCCACCTTGCGTAGATTACAAACGGGTAAGTCGTTGTTTTTATTTAAAGTTTATTTGACAGTACATGACATTGATGTTTAGAAAAGGTTAAATTCAATGATTGACATGATGAGCAACAACTACACAATAAAAAGTAATACTGATTATTAGAAATATTGCATGGTACAATTTCCTTATAATGCCCCAATTATTGCGGTAGGCAGAAGAACCGCAAGAAAGCGGACTTTACCGTCCACTGGAAGACCTCGGTGAGGAAACGAAACCGCTGGTAAAGCCAATCCCAGAGTGTAAATATCGGGATGCTGTGTAGGGCGACTATAGGGCAAAGGAGGACTCCTGGCACATGCACCGTTGGCAGACCGTAGAAATGCGCAATGGCAACACCTTTGAATTAACGAACTCTTCTGACTCCCTCAACTTGTCTCTCACACTGCTTACGCTGTTGACATGCTTCTTAAGCTCGCCAGTCTCTGAAACCCAATAGGCACCTTCGTTCTCTAACAGAATTTGCACTTTCGTCGTTGAAACGGTCTTATTCCCGATAAGCGTCAAGCATCCATTGTGGGTGGCCAGGGTGCTGATATCCCGATTCTCCCGAATTTTCAGAAGCTCTCGGCATTCTGTCTCGGGAATCGTCCTCTGAGGGTTGCGACGGAGGAGGGGGCCTGATATCTGGTGTTGCATAGACGTTTTGCACTTTTCGTTTGCTTTAAACTGCTGGAGGACCGATTCGAAAGATGCGTTGTAATCACCTGGCCGTATATATCTTCAAAGACGGGAAGAGTTTTTCCGAGCAAACCCCATCGTGCTAGATGATTTCAAAGGGCTCGGAATGCATACTATCCCTGATCTACGGATACACATAAGGCCTTTGACGCACGGATGATCGGTAACGGCCGTAAAACCTTTGTCTACGTCTACTCTCTTACACACTTAACGAGCTGCCTATGCATTATACAAATGTATACACGTTCATTTTTTGCATGAAATGCGTTGTACACTACTACCCTTCCTATAAGGACATTAAACTGATAGTCGACCTATACGTTTCCAGATATGCCTTTGTGTCAATCAAACAACATGTGATCACCTTTCTGGGTGTTTTGACAGTTACATTTTCTTTAGTTTATACTATGCTGGCGAAGCGAGTTCCACAGGGCTGGTTCCAGGCGAGTAGAAAATATCTGCAAAACAACCGCCCAAAGAGCCAAAGGTCTGCTAAAGAAAACCGTCGGGATTGTATAGTATCGTTGGATCAATAAGCCATTGTGTACTGGTTGACTTTGATTCGGCGAAAATATTCCGCAGAGTTGTCTGATATTTACATGTAATATACGAATATTTGTCAAAAGAGAGCTTCAAAACGTTTCGCTGAAGAGTCTAAGATATGAGTGCCAGATAGTTGTCGGTAGGTATAAATGCATACTTTTCAAATTATAACTGAATAATACTGGGTGAAACGAAAAAAGATCACAACTAAAGTTATGATTTTATTTCAAATACGGAACCCCTCCTCATTAAAATTTGAACTTATTTGTCTGAATAGATTCTGCCGTAGATACTAAAGAACAACACTTCCTACGAACCCAAATTATTGGATGCTTAAATTTAACGAGAAAATTTTTTCACCGTGCACAGATGGTGTGGGCCAACGCAACAAAAATTGGCTGCGCAGTGCAATACTGCTCCGGAATTTTTCAAGGATACAACTCGATTTTCATGGCGTGCGAGTATAAGGAAATGTGAGTCAGTTCCCTCGAAAAGCGGAATTGTGTCCAGTTCGAGTTTGTGCATTTCACAGGCGCTCTCTTTGTTTCTTAAACATCAGCTTATCCGATCGTCAATTCTTACGTTCGAAGAAAGTAATCTGTCATCAGATGTAAGCCGAACTACGTGCTAGATAGAGAAAACGCAATACACCATGTGAACCTTTCAGCCTTCCGTTAAGAAGCATCAGTTTTGGGTGGAAATCTCAACCAATTAATCAGTCTTCTTAGCTCTTCTGTCGTTCGCGGGATTGTGTGAGAAACTGACAAAATATGCCACTTCTAAAAAATTCGACGACATAACCTTCGGAAAATTGGCTGGCCCAAAAGAATTAAATTTATTCAATGGTTGAAACATGTGTTTGGCAACAGGAATGTGTTTATGAGCATGCCTTTGTTGAAGCAGTTAAAAATGCACAGTGAGCCTTCGAGATTGGTATATTAAGCTCGATTGTCGAACAGAAGCAACGAGAAGCGCATTAGGGAATGGCTTGGAATTTCTCTCGACGTTTCTTCTGTTGTTAGACGTTTTCGACCGAAATTAAGTTAAAGATACAAATTATATGCAGGTAAATATTGGAGAAACTGGGTTATCGACAGAAAAACAGCTGTCCATATCCAGGTTCGGAAATGTGCCTTTCTGAGATTATACACTCTTGCTTCATATCATGTGCTGACGTAAATGATAAAATAGATGAGCAGATAGACGGCTTTCCACAGAGATGCGCCAGCACATATTGGGTTTTACGTTGTCTATGTCCGTCGGAAAGACCCGTTATTAAACCGTGAGAAGCAGCGAGACTATGAAACTTTCAAAATTAGTTGCTTGTTAGAATTTCGGATGACAGTGGACCTTTAATTGTACCCAAGCTCAGAACAATAATTTGCGTCTTACCTACATCAAATGCAGTTCAAGCTTCCTAGATTGTACCTGCGTAGCCATATAATCATCTCGTATTGTCAATACTGAACTAACAGCGATATCATCCTTACCTTTAAAATCTGGTTAACTGATTAAACTACTGAAGTAATGATGCCGTTTCAGATGTGGCTTACTGAAAACTATTGCTCCACTGTACCTCTACCGACTTATCTTATGCAGGAATTTCTCTACCTATTTCCAGCGCCTTTTTAGGGTCACCTATAATTTGCAAAACGTTGCAAAATGTGGAATTTTGTACTCATATTTACACAACGCACGTCTTCTAAAAGACGTTATTTCATAAAAACAGATGGGTTTATGAGCGTATAGAGACACTCACAAGAGCGCATTTTTAGTTTGTTATTCACCCATCGGACGCTTTATTTATATAATTGAAAAGAATTAAGAGCGCCATGACCAAAAGGGAGTTCTATAAGGGTCCGGTGCCCAAATATATATGGTAAAACGGACGCTCTCCCTTCGTGACAACATAGCATTTGAAATATTCCTCAGAGCCAGCAAACAAATCATAAAGTGATCATTATTTATATCTTTTAATGTGTCCACTGTAAGCATTTGAAAAGCTACCAAAAACAATAGAACGGACGACATAATTATGGAGGACAAAAGAAGAGTGGGCGTTCACCGGGAGGGGTTTATTTGAGATCCGACGTTTCGGGTAGTTTACTCGCCTACC
>CACRXP010000559.1:393862-404119 GCA_902702965.1 Spirometra erinaceieuropaei
GGTAGGCGAGTAAACTACCCGAAACGTCGGATCTCAAATAAACCCCTCCCGGTGAACGCCCACTCTTCTTTTGATATTCCACCTGGGAATCGGATTTTCACTACTATTGATTATGGAGGTTTATTATTTTAAATTTAATGGCGAAGCTCGCATCCCTAACCACCTACTCTCTCTCGAAGAAGTAAGCGCATCGATATTTCGTAGCCAGATCATTTTTTTCGGTCAGATGTGGTTGTGTTGCAGCATTTAAGGTAAACAAATCCCGGCCGCCTGTAATATGGCAGGGTGATGATATGGGTTTTTACAGGTAGGGTTATGAAACGCACAGCCGACGAACTCAACTAGTTGTGTGCTAAAGAAAAGCTATTGGGAATGCGCAGTTGAACTTGGAGGGGTGAGGAAATGGTTGTCCTTTGCCCTAACCCTAACCACTAACCCTAACTCTTAACACTTACCCCTAAACCCGATCTTTACAGTATTGTGTACATCAGGAGTGGCTACATAACCACATCTTACCACTTTGTTTACCGTCGCATAAGCAAAAATCGCACAGATTCCGCTTACCTCATCTTACAAGTGAGCGATTGCGATAATGACGCATATGCAGTAAACAGAAGGATACGCTCCAGATATAAGAATTCGAATAATTTAAACGATATCTACCATGCATACTTCAATATCAATGGTCGACGCCTGAGCAATGCATTTTTTTCACTGCGGATGTGACATACTTGGGGCAACTTTTCACCTCACAAATATATATACGGTCCTTTTAGTATTCAGTTTAAAATCTATACTTTGCTTTCTACAGAATACTCATTAATCAATTTCATCTGTTTTCAGAGGCGACATAGAAAACCAGCGGCCGTACACACTGCCTCCAAGAAAAGATGAAGAAGATGATGAAGAAGAAGAGTGATATCGGGGAGAAGGAAGTTATTGTTTCCCGAAGTATTTTTTAAACTTATTTGGTTTTTGGACTGTGGAGTGTAGAATAACAACAATAATAATATCGGTCTTCGGTTCCATAAGTGTTTTAAAAAATCGTCTTTCACAATTCGTCATATATTGGCCACTGTTCAGCGTTCAAAGTAGGTGTGCTAACTCATGAAATTTTAACCGAAATTCTGAAGTGCGTTTCTAAATCGTAAAGATTGCTTAAGTTGGGTTCTAATACTAATTCCAGTGCAGCATGATCCCGTAATAATTCACTTAATGTAGGATGCCGACATTCAAATGAACTTCCTTCTGCTCACCTGCTAAAACTCTAATCTGTAAAAATGACTACCTACGTAGCATGAATTTTTTCCATTGATTTTTGATGCGTGTATAATTCCAGATAGTTGCTATAGAAAGCATGAATAAAAAACTCAGCTCTTTAGTCATTTGGTAGAAAATAATGTTTTCTTAAATTTTTGTACCAAAAGAGAGCGTATAATTCACTTATAACATAGTTTGTAACTGTGGGATGTTTAAAGACTCTGAAATACCCGTTCAGAAAACCTTGTATCACTGCATTTAGTAATGTTACTCGTAAAGTTTACAATATGACTCGAATCCACTGATAAATCTTACAAGCCATATATGGTCTTCTATTTAATATCGCAGAGAAATTTATGGTTTTCGTACACGGAAAATATACAGCTTGTGGTTTGCAAATACCGAATGCAAGTGAAACAGAGGGTGGGGTTCGAAATTATTCGGTAATTAAAAATATGGTTAGATCGCAGTTGGTAGCCGTCCCTGTACGGAAAACTCCCAGCTTCCTGTCTTACGGGACCGGTGGTAATAGGGGTAAAACGGAGGGGAAATTGCGTGCAGGCGTCAATGAGGGTTATAGAGTATGTCCGGAACTGATGCTACTGGTGAAGTCGTAGGCTAGTTTAAATAAGTTGAAGAAAGCAAGGAAGATTTAGAAATGAACCTGGATATGTAGTACGGACTGCGGAATAAATGCATCCTAGTGCCGGATTTGAAAGAATCGTGAGAGAAGGCGAACGACCAATAGGAGGAAGGCGGTCTGTCTGAAGGTCATTCCGCAGTGTGTGCGATAGGACTCCAACCAACGTAATGGATGTGAGAGTAAGAGAAGCAAGCAGCGACATGCAGAACGTTACAACGCAGCCGGGGTAAGACTTTAATGCGAGATATAGGGTAGGACGGAAAGTAAAATCCGAAAATGACAGTACGCTGCCTTTGGGGTCACATATATGCATCAAACCAAGGTAATGGTTGTGTGCTAAACGTGAAGAAGGAATCATGTAATGTACTGAGCAATTAACACACTGTAAATGAATGCCCACTTTGTCCTGCTTGCAGTGCCCAGTCTCTTTGAAGGCGAAGAAAAGCAGATCCGCAAGTGGATAAGCTGACGGCTTATGTGCGGATCCAAGAAATCATCCAGTCCCCCAACCTAGTGCAGTATCTTCAGCAAAAAGGACTGCTGACCTGTCGGGTGGTACGTGGATATCGAAAGCCTATGCCATTACAAGTACTGCGTCAGCACACCGACGGTTATGCCTTCAGATAAGATCTATGTACTTTGGTATGCAGACTAATGATTTGGCCGTTGTGGTGATAAGAGAGCACTGAGAACGGGCTCGGTGTTTGAAGGACGGCACCTGTCACTGTCGAAAGCCATGAAAACTTGCCTTGCTTTCACTGAAGGCACTGGGGTCATAAGATGTGCAGCCTCGGTTCGCATAAGGCGAAATACGGCGAGACGTCTGTACGAAAGCCCTCCTCCAGGAGGTGAATCAACTTGGTGAACCGGACGTCGAAGTGCAAGTTGCCGAAACGATGATCACGCGACGCACATTAAACGTTGACTGAATTAAAATGCAGAATTGGATTATAGGTAAGTGTACTCCATATCGTTACTGTGTAGTAGGCATGTATGTTTTGAGCAAAAGGAAAGCCCTTTTTGAGGAAGTGGATGAGCGAAACTGGTCGTCACTGAGGGCTGTGATAAGAAAGTGAATTGCGCCTGGAAGTGTGGTAATAACCGATCAATGGAAAGGATATACGCGTCTGGTGGACGAAGTTTATCGGCATTTGACGGTTAATCATTCCGTTGATTTTGTCGATCCTATAACCAAGAAAAACACCAACGCAATAGAGGCTTACTGGAGTAGGTTGAAGAGGAAATTGCTTGAGCACGGTCCCATCCGTGGAAGGAACATCTAGGCCCACGTAGACGAAGCACAGTACCGTCTATGGTACGGCGTGAAGGCAAACAACTTGCCGGAGACCTGGGAATTGTTTCTGAAACGTGTAACTGAGGCCTACCCGGTTGATAACCGCAGTAGTACAGAGCACGAAGAAACGCACCAGACGCAAGGGTAAGCACCTGTACTGTTGACATACCCCACTGTGGTAGGTAAGTAAACGCGCATTGATTGCCACCCCAGCGCAATGCTTGACGGACGGACGAAGCTGAAGGAAAGCCATAGGCAACTGAAGAGGATGAAAACAAAATGATATGCCGGCCTTTTTGACGTTAATAGTGAACCCATTTCTATACCAAATACCGGCTTCGTTTCCTGTACCTGTTCAACCGACCGGGGTACGAATACGAGTGCAAACGAGATGAGGACGCAAGCACTAAGTACTCGCACCGCGTACCTGGCATAAAGCCGGCTAAGCGATTCCGCAGAAGCTCTGGAGAGAAAGAATGGGGTCGATCGAAAACCGCAGACTGCCTTCGCAAGCGATCGTTAACGTACTAACCTGCAGCCGGCGGTGATCGTTAGGACGGATAGCAAACCGTCTAGGTTTGAAGGGTAGGCGTAAGGAACGCCTTGCTGTTTTAGTCTGAACCCTGAAGGCAGTAAGTGCGCGATGTGGTAGGTGAAATGCGCACAGATGAAACCAATCACCGTCGGAACGACCGGATCATAATGCTTTAACGCGGAATTGCAGTAAACTATCGCTAACTGGCCTTGGCCGCGTTTACAACGCGTTCCAGTTTGCAGCCCAACCCCGCCAGCGAAATGCAACCTCGGTATTCTTTAAAATGGGGTGGGGGGGGGCAATTAGTCGGTACGACTGAAAGAGAAGTAGAGTATCGATAGGCGCCATGTCTGCGTTCTGGCTGTCTTTTCGTGCACGATCACGCGATATTACTTTGGAGGTCTCGGGGAAAATGACGGAGGGACACAGGTAAGCCGTGGAGACGGTGCAGTCATACTCGTGCCCGGACGCATGAATGCGAAGTTGAGGAGTAAACGGTTTGTCGACGCAAAAAAGGAGGATAAAAATAGGGAAGTGGAGGGATGACGTAATCGAAAATAATCTCGTCCAATAGAAGCCTATATAAAGCAAATGTCATCGTCATCAGTACTGGCAGATAGCCTGTAACGCTGTAAAGCGGACACCCGCGACATTCTGCTTAGGGTAGTGCCATTACAACTAATCTAAGTTACCGCAAGCAGTATAACGCACAGAGGAAAAGCAAGCATCTGGATATGTTCGTCTGTGACTGTCAAAATGTAAGGATAGGGTTGCGGTCCGTCTCCGGCATGATGGTCCAGGAGGGACAGTGCGCGTGCGCATTAAAAGCGTAATAAGGACCTAATCGCACCTACTGAAATCGAGCCAGTAAGAACAATTTTGGTTTCATTTGGCATGGCTACTAACTGCCATCCTATCCGGTTTCCTGGCAGAAGCATTACTGCAGAAATTAGAGAGCATAGCCCTTCCCACAGTCAATCCAAAACTTTGGCTGCGATACGTAGATGACAATTTTGTCATCGACAAGAAAGATCAGTTGAATCTACTCCATACCATTATTAACTCCATATTTCCAGGAATAACATTTACTTTGGAAACAGAGGTCGATGGACAACGCCCATTCCTGGATGTCCTTGTACGTCGAAAAACTGATGGATCACTCCAGACATCAGTTTATCGCAAAGTAGCGTATTCAGAGGTCATCCTACACTTTAAGAGTAACCACCCTGTCTCTCACAAACGGAGTACAGTCTACAGCCTTCTGAATCGAGCCAAAACCCACTGCTCTGACGAAACAAGTTATCGAGCAGAAATGAAATACCTCTACAAACTGTTCTCCCAAAATGGGTACCCGCATGACTTTATACGTCAATGCATGAGGTACCAGCAACTCAAGGGAAAAGGTATTTCCAATGCTACGGCCACTCAGGCACCAAGACAAACCACATGGCGAACTCTCCCATACGTCAAAAATGTATCTGAACTTGTCAAAAGACAATTGAAAAAGTACCAGATACACGTAGCACACCAGCCGGCAACTACCTTACGCACACAGCTTGTGCACCCTAAGGACAGGGTCGGCTACCTTGAAAGAAAAGGTGTCGTCTACAAAATCCCGTGTTCTAGTTGTGATGCCGTTTATTGTGGCTAAACTGGGAAATCTGTCTCAACCCGTATACATGAGCATCAGTTAGCGGTGAAGAGTCGCGACCATTTATCCCAGGTGGTCATGCACACACTAGACACTGGGCATAAATTCGCATGGGAGAACACTCGCATTGTTGGCGCCTGCCAATCAAAAAAAAGGCCGCGAATTCCTGGAAGCAATGCACTCAAATGAGGCATGCATCAACCGGCATATCGATTTAGATGCCGCATACAAAATCGTTAAGGACAGATTCAAACTGAGTCAGCCAATCCCGAGATGGCAATCTTAACCAATCATTGACTCCTTTTGCTAGACTCAGGCTAAAAGTTAATTGTTTTTGCACACCCATTGTCTGAAGACGAGCTGGGGAACCAGTCTCGAAAATTCACAATAAAATTTTGCTAATTCTCAAAGAACTTCATCTATCTAAAACAGAATTATATACTTTTTTGGGAAGCAATATGAAAAAGACGTTAGATTCTACAAAATAGGCAAAACAATGAATATTTTACGCACGCTTAAAGGGAGTACACCATCATAAAGTCTTGTTCACTTTTTTTTTATTAGAATTCGTGGTACTCCGTAGTACGGAACCAATGATGGATAAAGGAAAACGTTTTAAATAATATTTTGCACGTTTATGAAATTCTTACTTTCATAGGCTCTCTTATTGAATTCGACATTTACTCATCAGCAGATAAGCCTCACGAAATTACCGTCGAAATTCCGTTAGCGAAAATAAACGAGTTTATTCAAGAAACTACGCTAAACAGCCGAAAATGACCTAGTCCACATCTTTCAGTTCTATCTGTAAGTACACAATAACTGAAACGTGATGGAGCCTCTATGAGGATCTACAGACGAACATCTCCAAGTATATCCTACTCAGCTATAGACAGAACCACTCATCTTTTAAAACGACGGTTGCGGTAAGAACATCCATGAGTGTTCGTATTTACGTGGTTACCTAGTACTTGTAGCGGGAAACTTCTACAAACCCGGAAAAAATATGCGCGAAGGAGGCAGTAACATGTTGTTGTTGTTTTTTGTTGTTAATGTATTAACAAAGGTATTCATCATAACATACATCTCTACCGGCAGATACCACAATGCACCAAGACTGATGTTACCGATGGAAGTTAGAAAAACATACGATAGTATATATATTACACAACGTTGGAGGCTACGACTAAGGGAATATCTGTACTATTAGCAGTAAGTCAATTGCGAAATGATACACAAAATGATACCACAAAATGATACTATTCATTTTTTATCAGCAGTAAAGAGACGAGACAATTCGAATAAAACGAAGTGATGGACGCACAGTTCAGTGAAATGCATCAGTGCGCGAATCAAGTAAAAGAATTAAAACAGCTCAGAGTATCAGGAGACATCTGGAATTCTGGTAAGTCATGACATCGGAAAAGTGACGCTGTAGTTGGAAGACCACAACATAAAGGATAAAACAAATTAAAAGCATAGAAAATTGAATTCTGGCAATGAAGCCCTAATCGTTATCTCACCGTAATTCTGATGTGTGGTACAAATCATTCTGGAATTACTGCGGATCAGAGTATTTTTGCTAAAGGTGAACAGGTATGCGTAACCCCTATAACCGCAAAAACAAAGTGAAGAGGGCTGAAAAAAATAGCACGTTAGATAACCCAGTAGTTGCTACGAAAAGACATATATCCACCTGTCGAAAACTCGACAACACGACAAATTGTATTTGGGCAAGTAAATTGCCTGGCGTAGAGAGACGTACCCGAGAGCGGCACGTCCGGATGCGTTCCTCGGATAAGCCGTGACCAACAGTGTTCGAAACCAAAAAGCAACGACGCCCTACAACGCTTGTCTAGGCAGCTGCAGTCAAAGAATTGCGCCTGATTTTTTAGGGCACACAATAGCGGGGACGCGAAGACATAGTGGATTTTGAAGAAGGAGACACGATTGCCGGGACAAGAGCTTTATTAGCCTGACGTTTCGGATTCCTACTCGAATCCATCATCAGAGACAAAAGAGCAGAAACGGGTGGTTGTTGCACAAGGGGCTGCGGTATTTATAGGATGCAGTAGCCATGCTACCGCATACCTATGAACATTCACGGCACCCCCCCCCCCCCTTTATCCGGGATCGTCGCACTTGGTGCGATCATTGCTTGATGGCCGACATTCGAGTCGATAATTGCTGCAATTTCATCACGTGCGTTGGATGTTGACGTGATGATTGCTCAACCATCTGACGCACGGACCTCGGTGTTGGGAAAAGTGTTCACCTCTGCCCTCCCCGCATGGCTTGTTACTCCGCCTAGGCGAAGTTTTAGCACGGAGTATGGAGTGGGAAGATCGTTGCACTTGTTGATGGACCGGGGGCCAGTAAACCATGATTCCAGTAGCTCCCGGCTCACGCGGTTGTCACCTCTTGCGAGAATTTCGGCCTCATCGAATTTCAATGTGTGGCCGGATCTCGTCGAATGAGCCGCAACTTGAGAGCTGGCGTCATTTCTGCGCACCGCTGCCGCGTGTTCGGCCATACTCGTTCGGAGCTGTCTTCCGGTTTCTCCGACGTAGTTGCTTTGTCCGCAACTGCAACAGATCCGATAAACGTCTCCCGACGTTTCTAGCCGTGGCAGTGGGTCTTTCGGTTTCATGCCTAGACGCCTGATGGTCGCCTCCGGTCCGTGTGCCACTCCAACCCCAAGTGGTGCGAGAAGGCGGCCGACAGCTTCCGAAACGTTCTTGACATACGGAAGTGCCCGCCAAGATTTGGTGTCCGTGCGGTTAGGCCTTTCGTCCCGTTTGCGTATGCACCTGTCGACAAAGTTGCGCGGGTAGCCAATGGCTTTGAAAACCCGTCGGAGGTATTGTAGTTCGGCAATTTTGTCTTCCGGCTCACTGCAGTGGGTTTCGACACGCCGATAGAGCGTCCCTACACAACTGCGTTAGTGGTTGATTGGGTTGTTACTGCTGAAGTTCAGTACTTGCATCGTATTTGTCGCTTTCCTGAACACTTTAGTTTTTAGTTCACCACAATCTTTGCGGCATATGAGGACATCCAGGAAGGACAGCTGGTTGTTCTCTTCCTCCTCCATCGTAAATTGTATGCCCGGGAAGACCGCATTCAGACGTTCCTTGAATGTCAGCAGTTGATCCCGATCGATAACGACGAAGGTATCATCCACATACCGGGCCCAGAACGTGGGTTTGTGGTGTCGGAAAACCAGCGACTCCAGCCGTTGTAGGACCGCCTCGGCTATGAGTCCCGAAATCGGCGAACCCATTGGTGTGCCCTTCATCTGTTCGTAGATTGTCCCGTCGAACGTGAAATACGTCCTGAGACAGAGCATTTTATATCGTATGTTTCGAAAATATCCTTAGTATCATAAATAGCTGTTGGTGAAAGTGGATTTAATAAGGGCGATTCGAGAAATATTATGTAGTCTTTGCCAGACGACTTCTTATTTGTATTATTTATCTCCTTTAGGTTAAATAGCTGCGAAAGTATGGACGTGTTAACTCTCTCATACATTTAGCTGCGTAAGTTTACATTTTTCAGTTTATTAAGGAAAATATGGGCAAGCGCCGTTGAACTCCCTATTGGTTACAAGTCGTCGGAGAAAAACATTGATAATTGAGAAGGGGAAAAAAGGATTCTGTACTTAATCGCGGACAGCTGACAGCTAGTCGAAAAAGAGTAATCATTGACGGTTATTTACTAACTATGAGTAGTATAAACCCGTATAATTTGGTGCCGGATTATGTGAGTGGATGTGAGGCTGGTAATTTGGAAGCTTGTTACGCGTCAAGTCCACACTTGAAGGAATTCACACAGGAGGCGATGACAACATCGGTGGGCAGGGCATTGCACGCTGCAACCCTTCTGTTGTTGAAAAAGAACTTTCATCCATTGATTCTTGATTTCCCGGAGCGTAGTTTTAGGGGATGACGGCCAAAGTGGACGTGTTAGTTTGAGTGAAATAATCAGCGGGATCAAAGCAACAGTCTAGGCCGTTGATGATGCGAAAGGTTAGTAAAAGGTCACCACGTAATTGCCTGTAGGAAAGGGGAAACAGGTTGAGAGTTGACAGTCCGGTTTCCTAGGGCAGTGCTCCCATACCTTGTGTCATTTTGGTCGCCGTCTCTGGACCGTCTCCAAGACGGTATAATCCTTGGCAGTCCAGGGTCTCCACACCCGTATGGAGTATTCTAGATGAGGTCGCACGAAGGTGCCAAATATTTTGGAAAAGCAGTCAGGGTCAAATCCCATAAATGCTCGCCTAATTAGTAGCAATGTAGCCGTGGTCGAATTAGCCGCCTTCGCGCAGTGCAGTGTTGGTTTGAGTGAAGATGTTATACACACACCGAAGTACTTCTGACTGTGAACCTGTTGCACTAATTTGCCGTGTAGACAATAAGTCCTGGGGCTGGAGGCTCTGAATCTGCCGAGTTGAAGAAAATTGCACTTGCTTATATTGAAGGGCATAAACCAGCGCTTCGACCAGGCTTCGAGCCTGTTCAATTTTGCTTGCAGTTGGTCTGCGTCTGCCGCATTGTGAATAACTTTCCACAATTTTATGTCGTCAACTAAAAGGATGGCATCACAGTCTAGGTCCTTGATGTAGTCATTTATGAAAATGAAAAATAACGCGGGACCTAAGACTGAGCCCTGTGGGACGCCACTCACCACGCTTACCTCTGAGGACTGTTGACGCCCGATCTACACTCTTGGGGACCGTCGAGCCAAAAGCTCTGGATCCATACAAGAAGGCGTCCACGAATTCCAGCGTTGCGCAGTTCGTACAGGAGACGTTGGTGAGGAACGCTGTCGAAAGCCTTTTTGAAGTCGATGTAGATGGCGTGCACCAAATTGCCTTA
>CACRXP010000559.1:407055-418645 GCA_902702965.1 Spirometra erinaceieuropaei
AATTTAAATCGAAATCAGTCTGATATTCAAAGACTAAGGAATAAGAGCTCTTTGTTTTTTCGCGCATAAATGCATGCGACCATATTATGAAAAAAACAATAAATCAATTGGCATCTAAGAAAAAAAGGACGGAATATTTTTGCGAATTCCAGTAGCAAAATTATAAAAACTTGGCAACATGGCGTTTGCTTTGAATTCGAACGTTTAGTTCATACAAAATGTTCAGAAATCACTCAACATTATGTGGTTTATGAAACCGCCGTTGGACCGTTGCAAACCTATGTACACGCAAAGCCTTCCGTAGCAAATTTATGCAAAAGCGACCGATCAACCTTCGATTTTTTGGAATTCTGGAGAGCCTGCCTGGTACCAGTTATTAAATATTAGGTTGAAATGGTTGTTCGTTTTTTGATAGAGTATAAATTTAATGTACATATCAACGCCTCAATGCATATTTAATGATAAATATATCTTTTAACGTTTCTCGATATCATTTGATACTTCATTGAGATTAAAATGTCTCGAGTGAATGGATCTATGGGCATTGACTATACCTTTTTACTGAGTACGATAAAATAAATTACTTACATCTCGACCTGAAACAGTTCAATGAAAACAAAAGTTCACTGACCACCATGCTACTGTTGTTGTGGGCAGTAGCACCAGTGCACGCGCACGGTCTAATGAGGTTTTTATGCTGTGAGCCTAACTTAAACTTTAAAAGTGGAGTGATTTTACACTGAGGCTTCTGCTGTTTATGGTTATTATAATTGCACGTAAATATTAAACCTAATCAAGGCTTTCTTGGGAATTTACACAGTTGGCCATCGGAAACCACATGATGGACAGACCCATTCCTGTATACGCACGCGTTTTAGCACACAGGTAGAATATTGTTTTGGACATGTGCCGTAACTCTGATGCCCGACGCGGTAGACTGTCTGCTCAAATAACGAACTTGGTCAACTTTCCAAGTATCAGTCGTTTGCGTATACGTAACGTGGAGATGCACAACCCAAGGGGATGTTTGCTTCAAACATAACAAATTGCGCATTTATCAATTCTTATTGGTCTAAAGTGAGATTTTCTGTGGGGCAACTGAAAAAGAATGTAAACGGCTGAGTAAGATCTACATGAAGGTCTATTTCCAACGTACAGAGGATGGTAAAGGCAAGCAAGGCGGTAGGATTTCAACTCTTCATCTGCGTTGTAAACATGGAGCTCGCAGCCAACACTTCTCACTGTTGCTGAAATAATCTAAAAGACGCATTGCACATTAGGCCGGAATCGTAAATGATTATACAGCATTTTCGGTAATTCATTGCACTTAATTGCAGTACACTACATTCTTTAGATATGAATTCACCTGCTTATACGTGACACAATCACCGTCACACTCGTTTGTATCATAGTTGTACGTGTCCCCAGGTTCCACCATTTGATCCAGAATTTGTTCTAACGCATCCAGGGAGGTGCCGGCCGTATCGTAAATGTAGCCAATTCCGATGGCCACATCAGCATAATCTTCTGGATTAGGGTGAATGCGGTTGAAGTGTAAATTTGCCCATGCCTCGGCTCGCTCCTCCAGCTCCACCGAGTATTTCTGGTTAATAGGCAGACAAGAAAGCAACAACAAGTCAAAGCACAGTAATTCCGTTTTATTTTATAATTGCGCCAAATGCTGGCAATTCCACCAGCAATGCACATTTGACCTATCATATGCAGAATGCTTATCTTCAATGAAAGTGATGACTACAAAGTCCATATAAGAAGCTCATTTACCACAAGTTGCATGTCCGCAGCTGGGGGCCAAACGTCAGAACGAATGTAATTGTGAGTCGCGAAAATTAATTTTGCTTCCTCCTCTGTCAGTGCGGCAGTAACTATCCGGGGCTTAGAGGCCACGACAAGACATAAAGCAACCCATATCATAACGGTTTGGATCTTCATCATTTGACCTAAAGCGTCGTTAAAGAAACGTGAACATTGTCGGGGAGAATCGGAAAAAGACAGTCAAGGTATGATTAAATAATTCGACTCTGATGACGGCATATGGTTGATGTCTTACCGTAGTAGTTGGCGAAAGATATGAAACCGATATCAAATTAGGAAAAATTATTACTTGAATGACGTTGAAAAACTGGAGAGTTTATCACAAAAACAGAATAAACGAAATCAAAGTGGTATTTAAAGAAACAAATACAGTAAAAGTACAATTTACATAGAGTTTATTAGAGTTAATTGTTCAAAAGCAAAAGAACACAAAGATTTTGCGACGCACTTCAGATTATTCAGAAAATAACTTTTTTGCTGAAAGTAAAATACACTGTTCCTTTGCGATCATCTTGTGTATAAGGTATCGCCAAAAAGTAATCTTGAGAAAACGGTGTGTACGAGTTTGCAAAACTAAATATAGTATTCATATTTATAAAAGCACTAAAGTTCGTTTGAACATCAACACATATTAATACTTTCTGATGTTAGGGAGAGTGAAGTGTAGATAGCCTTTCAAAGACTCCTAATCTAAAAGCCAATGCGACACCGTGAAATAGCCAGCTTAGGTTATATATCATAAACTTATTGCTATCTACACGCGCTTAGATACAGCAACCTTACGCGGCAATTGGATCACATTGCTAAATATGATATTATAAAATCCAGTTTTCCATTATAACACTACACTAACATTTTCATGATCATAGACAAGCAGATTTTGTCTTGATAGATGAAACGATGTACAGTTAGAATGGAATGTAAGTTTTAACTCAAATGTTAACACTAAATAATGAAACACTGCTCTAAATCAACTTTACAAACATTATTTCTCATTTATACGTTCCACGTCCAGGCCTTAACGGTCAATTGCCCTGTATTTCTCTTGTCAGGCATGTTCTTACCTGAACTTCACACTTACACACATCCGGCAAGGTAACGCAGATTTGGTCTGGCCTTGTTAAAGCACGTCTTCCCAATCGCGGAAGTTTAAAAGTTCACGAGCGGATTTCGACATGTAAGTTTTAACGGATACAAAAATTGCATAAGTTATTCAAGCGCCAAAGAAAATCGTTGTTAGCAAACTGTTAACTAGTCGAGGCCAGAGGCGATCATGTATCTTGCATACCGGATAAGTTGGCAGAAGAAAAATACACCCAAAGCAGTATTCACCAGATACCAACATCTTGCGTTGGAGAGGAAGGTTGTAGAGTACACCTTACACCCCGCACGTGTAGAAACGATAGTTCCCGCATTCACAGATTTAAAAATTAACGTGTTTAAAATGGGATGCGAACACAGACTCAAGGAATTTCAATTCATTATCATCTCGAAGAAGTAAGTAGGTGCTGCATGTAAGCATTTTTAAACTAAAGTACGATTGTATTAAATCTGTTAAATAACATTATAAAGTCAGTGGTGGATCCCATGAAATTTCGGCCGCAATTCTAAAATGCGTTTTCGATTAGGAAGGATTGCTTAAGTGATTTGTTGATACTGATCATCTTGCGGCATGCTCTTATAATATTTCGGACTAAGCACGATGTTGGTTTTTGAATGTACTTCTTTTTAATATCTTGTAGAAACCGTATTCGGTAAAAATGGCTGCTTACGTGACATGCATTTTTTACGCTGATTTTTAATGGTCTTATAAATTCAAATATATGTTGTAAAAAGAAAAAGAAAAATATTCTTTCATTCACTCATTTAATATAACATTACGCCATCTTTACATATTATACTCGAAGTAGGAGTATTAATGGGTTTTAAAAAGTTTTCGTATTCCCTAATAATTCGGAGCTTAATCAGCTTTTGCATTAGCATCTAACGATTTCACTCTACAAGGCGCATACGTTCCGCGTGAGAAATCATATATTTATTTACGTCTTTAAAAAGATATCGTACTGAGTCCATTTAATGTTGCCGTGAGTGCGGTCTACGCTGTGAATTTCAGAAGAAGCAGTTGCAATCGGGCAGGTACGATACTGTATGACTAGACATTGCACGGGCTCAAAATATTTCACAATTAAGCACTTTTTAAATCCCCATTTATACTCCTACTTCGTGTATAATGTGTAGAGATTACGTGACTTTCTACCAAATAAGTGGATGAAGGAATATTTGTGTTCATCTTTTTACAAAATATATTTGAATTGATAAGACCATCAAAAATCAATGTGAAAAATGCACGCTGCGTAAATAGTCATTTTTTATCGAGTGTGGTTTCTGCAAGAGGTCAAAAAGAAAAGAATTCAAAACCCGAAATCCTGGCAAGTCAAAAAGTAAAGAATTTTGCCGCAACATAGTCAGTATTACAACTTTACCAAAGTAATTCTTCCTTATCAAAAACGCTGTTTAAAATTTCGGATAACATTTCATGAGTTCGGTCACTCACCGTCATAATATTTTTGAACTGAGATAAAAATTCAGAAATTACTTAAAGAAATGGGTGGGAACAGGGTTTGTATGCAGTAAAGGCAAGATCGACAAATGCAATGATCCATCGGCTTTTGTCGGAGAGTCAGGGCCAATACCACGTCCGAATTCAAACCCATTTCAATTGCTCACTGAGGGCTAAGATGCCAAACGCATTATCATTTGGTCAGGTGACTGTTTATAATCTTGGTTTTGGTGGGGTATATTGAAAAGGATAGAAGGCTGTCTATTGGCCCGATTGCGGAATGTACCTCTCTTGTTGCTCTTAAGGTTCATTTTTGAACCCGAAGAAACAAAGTCTTGACTAGGTGCTGTAACCTGAATGGTGGGCGTTCCTCTACCATTATGTTCGTTATTTTCTTCAGTGAAGCTTGGAAACTTTCCCTTTAAAGGTACAACGATAAGCCAAATGTGACAGCGCAGATACCAGCTAAAGGCCTAAACACGAGTGTTTTGCCGATGTTCGGCCGCTGCATGGCACAGCTTCGAGAAGCTCGGTACTTTAGTTGGTCTTCCACGGTTCCAGGTCTGTTCTCTGGTAGATATATTAGTTTTAAATTTCCCGCTTTAAATTTTCTCAGGAATAGGTCATCTTATTCGAAATGTTAATGGCAAAGGCCGATAAACATTGCGCCAGTGAGTAACTTCTGAGGAAATAAAAAGGCCGCAAACTGTTCTGTTGTGTTTTTTTGCGCTTAGACTTAATTTTGCAAGAAATTCTTTTTACGTAGCGGCCTTTTCCATGATGGATAGTATGACGAAGGCATCCGGATTTTTATTTAAGTTAGCAATCGCTTCCTATTTGAGACATGTAGTGGGATTTAGATCGCGAAATTTAAAAATAATATCGCATGTTTTATTTTCCTCTGTATTGTGACATTCTTTTCAGTGTTGGAAAACTGACAGTAAAATCCCTAAAGCAAAGGCCAAAAACTTTATTAATCTGCGATTCCTGGAAAAGAACATTAGTAGCCAATTATGTCTATTTTACACTTGAGAAACAAAAGCAGATTTTCGAAAATCTTAAACATCTAAAGGAGTTCTATGGCCAATGCCAAAGTTTAGATTTCCTATCGATAGGTAACGAATTATCGCAAATAACATATTGCAACAAGTGCAGACATTTGGACAATTTCTGCGCAGACACATCCTAGCTAAGGACTCTCTATATATGGTTCTAATTGGTATATGATGTTACTTGTTTTATTGTCTGGCGTAATTGACCGTCGCCTTATGCGGACTTTGCTTTAATCAGTCTTGCTCGCCCAATCTGTTTCGAAGCAATGGCTTTATCGACAGTGATGTTCTTCTAATGAGCTCGTTAATTAAGAATATTTCCTCTAGTGACCCCAGCCGAACTCCTTTTGCCAAACGTTTCCGAATTCGTCTAATATCCGCAATACGCAAAATTAAATTTCAGAATAATTGTCAGACGTCTGCAATTTGCAGGAAGGACTTATGCACTTCTATGCATAATAAAATGTTCAGTGCTTTGGAACCAATAATTTTAAGTTACTATTCTCCCAATTCCATGTATTACGGCTATCCTTAACTTAAAAAATATGATTATGAACTTCGAAAAGGCGTCGTTTTTCATAAAAGGAGGTGGCATTTCCATCTCACTTTCTTAGATTAACGCAAACAGATAAATGAAACTTAGGCCAATTCTGCCACATTATTAATTTAGATTGTGGATTTCGATTTCCATTGAACACAGTTGTTGACCACTTGGACTGGAGGTTCATTTAAAACGTTAACGTTGCCGGTGGCGATATAGATCAGTGCTACCGAGAAATCATACCGTCGGACTGTCCTAATCAATAATTCAAACGTCGCACATAGGTTTGTTTCAACTATGTGACTGGTCAGACCACTTTTTCTTCAACGTTCGCCAAATAGTTGCTGTCACTAACACTAATCAAGAGGTAGCATTGATCCTGAGCTACGAGTTCCTGCAAGTTCAAAGGTTTAGAATAACCGGAGTCCATTTACTTTTTTAATTCTTAAATATGTGTTTGAAGCGCTGTACTTCTAACTAGCAGATAGCAGGATCGAGCCCCAGGTGTCTCACACCTCGGGGCTGGGCATGAATGGCTGACGACGACTAATAAGTCAGAACTGACCATTTTAATCTCACTTATGATTGCTGGTATTGATATTCTTCCTACATATATCGTGCGCCGCTGTGTATCTGTTGGCGCCGCTCGAGAGAGGGAGAGAGGGCCCCAAGGCATAATGGAACTCACTTGCTGTCCCAGTATTACAATGGTTTTCAGTTAACTCTGTAGTAGTCCCTCCTTTGGTGACGTCTCTTTGTAATTCAGTGGCTGCGACAATCGCCCTAACCGACAGACGCATCACTGACGCACGGCAACCCCTCAGGCCTGTGCTCGAGCGACTTTTATTCAGTTACGATGAGTCACAGTTAGGTGCGCAATCTTTTACTGCCTCACACGCCTCGGAGGGCCTGACTCCTCACCCGGGTGTCCGAGTTTTCCGACTACGGCCCTCTCCAAACGAGGCACCCCCTTTTAGGTATGCTGACGTCACTTTCTTATAAAATCTTTCATTTTTCCCTCCGTATTGAGTCTCTTTTCACCATAGGTCGTAAACATCCTCAATACATTCGTCGTTTGCATACCTACCACACACCTCAAGCCTTCAGACCGGCGATTGATAGATGCCTGAATTTCTCTTCTTATTCTTTATTGCCGTCCTGTCATCCTTCCTGCTTTGCTCAAAGCGAGCCCTCCAAATGCCCTCTTCTGCTACCAGTGTTTAAGTCTCTTTTTCATCGATATTATCCTATAACGGCATTTTAAAACGGTCAAGCAATCTGTTGGTTAAATTCCGGATGACTTTCCCCATCCTTTGTGTTAAAATATGATCTCTACGAAGTCTTACCGCCTAATGCGCTGTGGCTTTTGACTTATCTCTTATTGTACATCGGCATATCGACATTCTGTATTTCTATTCCTGGCGCCCTATCTTACAAGTGAAGAGACAGAAATGCAAAAACTGTGACTTGAACGGTCCCCATATTGTTTTTTTCATTTTGTGTAAACCTTTTAAGCTCCTGAGTAATTTACCAACATATTTTTCATCTACAAAAAATAAGGCCCATTTTTGCTGTGAATTTTGAATTTATAGTTCCAAAATAAGGTGAATTCCTCTCCGTCTCTCTCACAAACACCTGACCTCCGTCCATAAACCAACCAATCACATATCCACCGCCCAGCTAGGCATTCCCTCATGCGGCCACGGACATTTGGCAGCCGCATCAACGTTGCCTCGCGACTTACGCTCTCCCAAACGGATGCTTACCTCTGACACATAAGCAACTCACACCCAACTTATGACAACCTACTCTGTGTACAGATCAAACTGGTTCTCACACCTCCTTGACTTCTGACACTAGGCGGAACGGATTTATTGTGTGGTATTAATGCTGATCTCACCTCTTTAACCGCCACAGCTCCCGCGAATTTCATTCACGCAGTGAATTCTGGCTTCCTGATACCTAAAATATGCACATTATTCCTAGATTGAACACGAATTATCTACTAGCACAAACGTGCAGCTGTATTAACACTTTCTAAGGAATGATAATATTTGACAAAGATGACTAGCGTGACAGAGATAACTGTTTATTCGTACCTCCTGTAATTTTTGAGACAGTAGATGTTTTCACGACATGAGAATTTAACTGATGACAATAAACTGGCGTCAAACACGTCGAATATAAGTTTTTTCATCGCCAAACGAATTCATTGCACTGAACTTCTCCACTTATAGACTATAGGTAAGAATGTTGGAGAGGCCTCAGCCCCGCTAATTTTTTTAAAATAGTCTTCAAAAGTGCATCGACATTCGCTAGAAACTGCTGAACATCTCCATATGGATTATAACCGGTCTGCATGTGAACTAGAAGCCTCAGTGACACATGGCATTTCCGTAAAAATTGTCTACGTTAGTTCGGACGCCAGTTGACAAGTAAGGCCTAGTTGCAGAAGTTTGTTTAATTGATTCGTTAATTTAAGACTGTCAATTTTTACTAAGTTGCCTAACATTGTTGTTTTACTGATATTGCTACATTTTCAAGCTTCTGCCTCTTATTGGGTTGTTTACTATTCCGCTTCATCAGATATTTGTCCTGAGACTATGGGACAAAAATATGCGAACATATTGCTCCTTAAAAATCAGAATTTTGCTTCTGAATTAATGTAAACTTCTCCGATTTAGGAAAATTCTCGGTAAAGTCGTGGCGTAAGTTAGGTCGTAAAAAAATTAATTAGTCCTATTGTTTTACACCCCAAACGCGGAAGTTATGTCGCATATTCTGTTGATGTCTTACTTGCTGTTTCAGGAAACAACTTGCATGACGAAATTCGACCTTTTTACAAAATTTCAGGCTTAGTTTCTTTCATGTATGGTACGGTTGGCCTTTCAAGATAGAACACATATTTTTAAACTGTGTCACGCACTCACCGGCGTAAACCTATCCAAGCATGATAAAGCTACGTTGACAGGAGTTCAAACGTTGTTCAGGGCATACTTATTTGGTTAACAAAAAACATTTTTAATTATAGCGAGAGGGAGACGTTGTTCGCGCATATAAAATTACGTTTCGATGTAAGGTAGTGAGTATCTTTGTAGCTCATTATCTTAAGCGAAAGCAAAGCAACAAATCGCCACGCGTACGGAATCAGTAAAGAATAATTTTGGGAAACATAGATCATCTGGCCTAAAGGTTAGAGCGCTTTGCTTCTGACAACAAAACGACGGTGCCAGTCTCAGGGGTAGGAAACCTGGGGTTGGGTATGGCTCGTCACATGACTGTTTGGCAATGTAGTGAAAATGATTGTCTCATTTCATTTAAGGGAAAGGTTGACTGACAACCTACCATGCCTTAAGGTTAAAACTAGGTCATAGATTTTTTCATACATCGGGGACACTATTTATACCGCAAACTATTGGAGTTAAAAAAAACACACCTGGCCTTGTCTTTGATGTTTTTTGACCATTTTATCTGAGTACCTACTTGTTTATGCTGTTTGGTCATGTTATAGAAAAGTGATTTCATTTAGTAGAATCTGAATGATCGTGTACACATCAATTCTCTACCCCAGACATGATGAAAGTAGGCATTACTGCGTATTAGGCATCTCGTCGGTTTGCAGAAATCGAATTCGCAAATCCAGTCATAGACGGCCCAAGAATAGCGAAAATTTAGAATGACCGAGCACATTGCAGAGTCGCCTTTTATAATTCTGATACTTTCAATCACTTCTCGCAAAAATTCCGCTTTTGCGTTTGTTTTGTTTTGGCAAAACCAGCTATGCCACTTCGGGTTCCTTTTAATTGCGTTTACAGAAAAATTGACAAGGGTACTATATGTAACCCCGTCAGAAATCTGTAGTTAACTATGACCGTAACGCCAGCCATGACCGTGTCCGTAAGAGGTAACTGTATCTCTTAGCCCGCAGGCATTTTAGGAAACCTTGAACACAATTGCGACTTTTAACGTAGGCCTTAAATCCCTAGCCCAAACCTCAAAATCCAGGCCCAAACGCCTGACCCTTACTTTAGACCCCTGTCTTGGGCTCAACCCCAAACGCAGATTACGACCCCAGCCCAATAAAGTTAGTCCTAAGAACAACCAAACTCCTAATACAAGCCCTAAGTCTAACCGTCTCCCTAACCCTAACCTCCAGCCCTATCTGGGCAAATTGGAAGTCAGTTATCTTAATAAAAATCAAAATCCACGGACCACATGACTGCTTTGCCCACCGTTTCTTAGGCACCCTTTTTAACCACAGAATAGTGTTACCGATCAAGCCAGGAGTGTTTTGAATGACCATTTCTTGCCAATTAGATGTCTTCAGTCGGTCATACCTAACTCCGAGGTGTGTATATCATAGGTCTCGATTACCGAAACTGTTGATTAGAAGTTGAGCGTACTAATCACTGAGCCACGGGCTCTTTATAGTATCGGTTGCGAGCGGATAGGTTTAAAGAAATAGAGACGCTCTCGGTCGCGTCACGGATCTCACTCGTCCAATTGTGCCTTGGGACCAAACCACGCCTAGGTAGACACGATAGGAAGGTACATTTTTGAAAAACCGCCCAACGGGGTTAAATACCTTATCTTTATTGAAAAAACTAACTGTGCTTATACTGTTCGGACAAAATGCAACCCGCAAAGAGACGAATGAAAAAGGGGCGTTCCTCTATCATGTTGCAGAACTCACACGTCCCGTTGGGTCTTGAGGCTCTCTCTATCTTTCTCTCGAGCCTCCCACCAGCCAAAAACCGGCACTAAATATAGGCAGGATGGCATAAACGGCAACGACAAGGGGGACGGGAATGACTATTTTCGTAACTGAGTTACGAGTTTCTGACCGAAAACATCAATATTGGTCCATTTGAGCGGAGATATCAGTTTCTGCATAATCGGGTTAGTTGACATTTTATAAACTACTAAAATTTCCCCTAACCACTTTGTCAATCGCAAAGGCAGGATTTATGTTTTTATTTGTATTTCACTCCCTCCGTTAAAATACCAATCGTAGGTAACCATCACTTTGCACAGAGATCTGGCATTATTACGACTAGCCTTCCAAGACGCTTAGTTAAGGAGGTTCTTAAACTAAGCAAAGTTTATAAATTTAATTTCATACGTAGCTGTCACTAATTCAGTATAACGGGGTCAAAAATTGGTTAAAGAGCTGCAGCGGGATTGCCTTGGCAGTAGACAACTTATGAAGTGGACCACTTGCAATCTACCGATGCCAACATGTCTATTATATTGGCGAGGTTTCTGAAAATAACACACAAATTTGGATGAGGTGTACAGTTGGTGGAACTATGCCGTACAATTTTTCCCATAAATTCCAGAACAACCACTTCATGGGGATCCAAAAAGTGGCCTTTCGTCTGTTTAGGTCTCTTTCTTTATTTATCCATTTTGCGCCGGTAATGATTTTTATACGCATCAAATAATCGTTGTGCATGAAGATCCTATTAGAAGGATGGAAGAGGACGTGCAAGAATAGTAGAGGATTGACTGAAAGAAAGTGTATTTATTCTTCATAATAACTCATATCAGAACATAGGCCGTCAACGCAAAATTGTTTTGCATCACATGCAGAGCATCGGGGGC
>CACRXP010000560.1:6054-47857 GCA_902702965.1 Spirometra erinaceieuropaei
CAACCGAAAATCCTAACACCTCAAACGTCAGCTCATTGCCCCCTGACCTCATCCCGCGTCAATGACCAGCCGCCCGCATTCCCACTGACCCGCACGTCCCCCACTCCCTCTCCTCCTCCATCAGTACAGGAAGCCCAAACAGTTCCCCCTTCCCTCCTCCAGCCCCAAAGCTTACCATACCCTGGTGCCCACCCCTCTCATGCGTCAGATACCTGTCCCTCCTGTCGCACCAACCGATATGGTCTGCTGATCTCCTTTTCTCCGCTGTTCATTTCGTCTGACGACGGGTTGGTATCGGCAATTCACGAGTGTAACTCGATTTTTCGAAGAGTCTTCTCTTTTTTCATCATTATTTTTGTCCACTGCGATATCTGAACATTATAGGCGAGCGAAGCCTTCTTAGCTGCCTGACACGATTGAGATCATTATGGCATTTTACGAGGAAATAGGCGTGTCTTGAGAGGAGATCGCGCTGTTATTAAGTAAACAATACACCTGGATACTAACAAATGCAAGAGAACATGCGCATACCTGGTTCTTTTTTAAAAGAGAACGAAGGTGCGGTCGCTGGAACGGTAGATATATTGGTCATAGCTTTCCAATTAGAACAGGAGTTCATCATCAGAGACTGTAAGGGTGAACATTTATATCTTTGTATCGTGAGGATGGATTACGTCCGCGGCTAGGTCTGGCTCGTGCTGCCTGGCACACAATGGTCCCTCAGCGGGGTGACGGCGTTTGCCTTTCACGGTGATGTGAGCTGCGCCACCTGACTGCCACTACACAGACCACGCAGGACGACTTCTTAGCTCACGACTGCTCGAGCACAAACGGGTCATTCGGAGAAGCGACCCACTATCTCAAGTCGTCACTGACACGCTGCAGGAAGACCATGGGTTGGACTTCGTCAACACGCGGACCTGCAACAAGACGGGGCAGGAACTGCTGGAGGCGTGGGTGTCGGACACCAACTCCATCAATAAACACATTGACTTAGGCAGAATCTCATGCGCTGCTGCGCGGTAGCTGGTTGGGCTCGAGAAAGAGCACGAGACAAATGAGTGTTTCTTAAGAAACCATCGGTGAGTGTCCCTCTACCACTACACATTGATTTGCCTGCGTATTATCACGCACTCCGCCCACGCAGCCAGGTGGCGCAGTTCACATCGCAGCGAAGGGCAAACGCCTACGCCACGCCTGGGAACCATTGTGGGCCAGGCAGCACGAAGCAGACCTAGCCACGGACGTAACTCCCTCCCCCCGCCCTCCACACGGTACAAAAGTATTAATGTTCACATGGGGCTGCACTCAAACAGTCTCTGATGTTGAACTCCTATTCGAGTTCGAAAGCCAAGACCAGTGAGGCCACCGTTCTCGTGATCGTGCCTTCGTCTTCTTTTAAAAGCAGATGTGGTTGTGTTCAGCGCAGTCATGATAGTATATTTGGCCTCCCTAAGATCAGAATAGTGCACGGGATTGCCACAGTATTCTCCACGGTATTTGTAGATAGAAATAAATTTCGATAGGACGAAACTGCGCAAAACAACTCCTGCTTATCAACTATAATCAGAAGGATTTGGAGAACCCTTGGTTATGTTTTGGAAAGCGACGGCGCGTTTCAATAGCCCGTGCTAACTCTCCAGCGTGCTTTTGAATGGGTAGGTTCAGAGGCTAGATGCTGGCACAATAAGCTGTGAGTAAACGTAGCCTCTAATCGTGCCTGTTTTATTCGAGTAATCTGACGGCGTGTGTGAGTGACACGGTCCTCAAAAGGGCAAACGAAGTTGGATTAATGAATCAGAGTTTTGCCTGAGAATGATTGACAGATGAGGCTGAGTCGATAGGTACGCGGGGGAGGCAGACAATTCGCAGTCGAAATAATTGTCTCAGGTGCGCAGTGGGACAGGCATTATATCTACCGTCGAGCAGCTGTTTTGAGTCCAGTAAAGAACAGTTTAGACTTCCATCATAGGAATGTTCATTGGTTATTCAAATGCAGACAAGGCAACGAAATTATGTTTCGTACCACCAACTTCGTCTTTAGGAACCACTAAATGTTCAATACATGGTTGATTTCCTAGATGGTGGAAGTAGTAAATGGCAATTCAAAATCAGCCCAGATGAGTCAAGAGGTATGCGGGGGAGTATGTAGTGGGCAGCCATCATGACTGGTCTGGTGTCATTGTTCAAGACAGATCACGCTGCCTCAAGGTCATTCACCCTTTGCAGCGAGCCGTCCTAGACGAGCTGACCCGAAGTCACACGACCAACAGCTCGGGCATACCTGCGTTCGCGCAGCCGCAGCTGCCCATGCGGCCACTTGAACGCGCCACCCCCTGCAACCAGCAAAACAAGCCACTGGGACTCCACCCCTTGGCAAATGCAACACACGCTGACTGGACACCACTTGAGCTTGGCCCACGAGCCTACACAAGCGGCTGCCACCACTATCTCACGGACTCTCAGGCACGACTGGACGCAGTCAACACCAGCCCTGGCTTCGCCAGTGGCCACTGTCGCCTGAGAGGATAACTCCGGCTTCTCTGCACAATAAACCCCTCATTCTGGTGCCGTCTGTCTTCTCCTTACAATCTGGGATTTGACCTGATAATTGTAGAGCTCAGGGCATTTATTCTCTCTGCTGTGCCGCTACAAGTAAACACTTCGCAGTCGAAGCAAGTATCTTAGGTGCGTAATGGAACAGACATTTCATCTAGCGTCGGGCAGCTGTTTTGAATCCAGTAAAGAGCAGTTTAGACTTGCATCATAGGAATGTTCATGGTTATTCAAATGCAGACAAGGCAAAGAAATTATGTTTCGTACCACCATCTTTCTCCTTAGAAACCACCAAATGTTCATTCTGCAGATGATTTCCTAGATGTTGGAACTAGTAAATAACAATTCCAAATCAGCCCTGACCTGATTAAGTTTCAATGTGTGATACTTTAAGCGCAAAGCTTTTATATATGTTGGGGCTTCAAAAAATTTCGAGAAAGGTAAATAATTAGGTGATATTTGCCCGAGGATTGATGTAGGACTGATTTAATCTGTTTCGATGGGTACTGCACAAATTCAGTGCTACTGTGAATAGCATCGAATTTACTCAACTCTCGCTGAATCAGTAGTGCCCAGGCCACATCCCTGAAAGCTGAACCGAGTATTTCGCATAAATTCGCTCGAAATGATTTATTTTTCATCTTTATGCCGAGGTGTGGGAAAACAATGTACTCGTCCTGACAATTTGGACAAAGTTGGGAAATTAGGTTATGCAAAGTTGAGTGTAAGCTGAAAGTTGACAGGTCGGAGGAGATAAAAGGACGAACTAACAAGGGATGGGTAATTCTAAAAAAGCTTTCGTTAAATTAAAAAAATAGATTTTGGTGGTCATTTGAATTAGTTAATGTCCTCTCCAAGACCTTTACTGCAATGTGGGATAAACATCCGGCCACAAAATAGCCTAGTGTGCGTTGTCTAAACACGACGACAGATTGAATTCCTGTATCCTCACCAAGTGAAGTCGATTATTTTTCATAAAACGTTGGGACTTGGCAAACCTCCGAGAATTCGGTGCAAACCGGAGGAACCTCGGTAAAATTAAGAGCAAATGATCTCGTGGGTGATTAATGTGCAGTCTATTTGACTGCGATGCGGCAGTGTCAGATAACGATTATGTTGAAATGCAAAATGTTATCTGTTTTTCAGAATCCAATGGTTCCCGTCGTGGTTTCAACCCGCATCCTCGTTACGGTTAGTCAAGAGATTGCGTCGTTGGGGTTACTGATGGTAAAAAATCTAGAATTGACAACTAAAGTGCATTTCCCATTGAGAGTAAATTTTGTATAATATCGAAGAGAGCTTTCCAAAAAATATCAACGATCTCAACTGAGTAAGTATAACAGCGACGTAGGCCGTGTTGCATCTTTTCAATCGATATAGTATAGGGTTTTCCTTTTTTAAATGAAGAAATTATTAAGTGATCATTACTTCTAGATTATTGAGAAAAATCCACCCTTACAAGCGACATCCTACTGACAGCTACAGTTTCAGATATAACCCCCTTATTTTAATACCCTGTATTCCTCAATGTTGTCCCACGCGATTCTGACAAGATCAAGTCCACAAGTCACCTTGCTCGCATATGCAATTCATACCAATGTGTCTCCCCCTAATCAACACTGGGGCGTACGCCTGAACTTAAGTAACATTAGATTCAGTCTCCGGTAGATATGCCTATGGCAGAGTACTTAATATCAACTTTCTCATACATTAAGTTGGATTAGGTATCTTCACAGCGTTGAGTAACACGAAGGCCCATCATCTACGTCCCATGCGCACATCTCCAGCTTGAGCAAAAGTTTTACTCGGAAGAGTGCACGCTCTAACCTGAGACAGCCCCACTGTCATTAGTAATACCTGACTCCTGCGTATCCGCCGACGCAGTGACGCTGACCAATACCACAACCACGCCCACGCGCATCACTTACGGATTACAACCAGAGCATGCCTCTGTCAAACTGTCAAACGGCTTCTGTAAAAGGTTTAATTTGATTTTTTTGGTCTGCGGCATCTTCTTTGCATTAAAGGCATTATAATAAATAGAGGAATTTTCGCTTCTGGTAGATGGCTTGTTCGCTTAAAAACTGAGTCTGAGAACAGAATTTGACACTGACCTGTTCGCTGTTCAGAGAGGACCGGGTGCAGATGGAAAATGAAAGCTAAATTTCCTCCGTTACCTCGCTCGACTTTATAGCTTTAGGTTATGGCTATACGTTACGCGTGAATATGCCACGGATCGCAGATGTGATTTAAAAAGTACTGTTAAATTTCATTAACAATCTGAATTGAATGTCAAGAGTCCATTGAATGTTCACCATCTGATATATCGTGAGCAGAGCTCAGTGTGCTAGGTCGGCATATTTAACCAGTCACCTTCAGAATTCACTTACCGCCTTAAACTCTTACACTGCGTTAGCAACGAACATCTACCCATATAAGTTCCGCGGTAGGTCGATCCACCTAACAACGGCAGTTTCATCAGACATTTTCAGAATCCTACCCTAGACCAGGCAACGGATTTTCAGTGAACAGCTCACACACGCTCATTTACTCGCCTTCTTTAGATGTCACCAGTGTTATGAAGATATACTTTGCAATTTGTGCCATCTAGGGCGCGACAAAACCCAACCAAAAGTCAATTTTTCCAGGGCGCATAATTTATGCATGTCTGTTGAAATGTCCGTCAAATGGTGATAAATGAGTTTAGGATGCAGTCAAACTCCTTCTGAAACATGCAGTGGTTTTGCGCTGTCTGAGTGGTTGATGATGCTTAGGCAGCAAATGAGATTGGGCTAATGCAAACGCCCCTCATCTAGCCCTGAGTTTGCAGACATACAGTAGGTGGGCTAACTCATGATATGTCAACCGAAATTTCGAAATGCGCTCTCGTTTCGAAAAGATAAATTAAGTAGTGTTGTAAAACTAATCATGATGCAGCATAAGTCTATAATGATCCACTTACCTCAGGGTATCAGCTTTCAAACTAACCTATTTCCGACTGCAGACTGGAACTATACTGTTCAGAAAATGACTACATAAGTAACATGCGATTTTTTGTTGATTTTCAATGCTTTTGAAAATACAATTATATTTCGTGGAAAACATGCATAAAAATATTCATTCTTTTAACTATTCGGTAGAAAATCACATCCTCTTCCGAATTCATACTCCAAGTAAGAGTATAATTCGGTTTCAAAAACATTCATAATTCCCGAATAATTTTGAACCCGATCTGCTGTTGCACTTGCATTGAGGGTTTCGAAAATACAAGCCGTATATTTCCGGTGTACGGAAAACCATACATTTCTCTAGGGTGTTAAGAGGAGACCATATGGCGTTCAGAAAATTAAGCAGTGGATATGAGGAGAATTGTGAACTTTACAAGCCACATTCGTCAATGAGGATACATGACGTTTTGTGAACGGCCATTTCGCGGTATTAAAAAATCTCACAAGTGGAAACTTTTTTGAAACCAAATTTTACTCTTACTTGGAGTGTCAAATCGGAAGAAGACGTGATTTTCTACCGAAAAACAATGAATATTTTTATGCATGATTTACACGAAAAATAAATGAATTTTTTAAAGAATTGAAAATCAGCAAAAAAATTGCATGTTACTTATGTAGTCATTTTCTGAACAGTATAGTTCTAATCTGCAGTCGGAAATAAGTTAGTTCGAAAGCTGACACCCTGAGGCAAGTGGATCATTATATAATTATGCTGCATGATGATTAGTTTTACAACCCTACTTAATAAATCTTTTCGAAACGAAAGCGCATTTAGAAATTTCAGTTGACATATCGTGAGTTAGCCCACCTACTGTACGTCTACACCATTGAATCATCAACCCAAAATTTCCGCATATGAAATTCGCATCGAAATAAGTTTTCGACAACAACGCACCCAGAAGCGTCGACAGAATATTACGTACATCAGTTTAACATAACGAAAGTTATATGGACGTTATTATATCCTGAGAGAGCAGCCTACTTCCCTCGCAGCGCAGTAAACAGCCCATTTAATCAAGCTGAAGAAGACTCTTATGAGAAAATGTTGCTGAGTGGAATAAAAGCACACGTTTGAAGTGCTTAACTAGAGATTTTATATGCCGATTCAGAAAAAGGCAGCATAATATACTGAGTGAGCCAAAAGATCTCAGACAGAGGGTGAAGAGACGAGCACTACCAGAAATAGAATGATGATTTGCGACGACTACATATTGACGCAGTCGCCAAAGACGTATCGATTTTTGAGCATGTTGTACAACATTGATTGTCGTGCACACTTTTTTTACGTCAGACGACGACTTAGGGAACCGGTGATAAGAAGTGATAGAATACAGTCGGACTTAAAAAGACCATACGGAGACAGCCCGACGGCGAGTTTACTCAGTTAAGAAGAATAAGAACTGCCAGATCGACCACCCGACACTGGTTCAATCACCCCCCCCCCTGACGGAGTGGTGACTCACAAAGCACGCAGACAAAACGCCGTCAGCCATCCCCCGAGAGGCCGAGGCAGCGAGAGGAGAGAAAAATCGATCAGCTCGAGGACGACCAACGTGACACGCCACTCGGATTTCCTGGTCGAAAAGAGGGAGACACGATCGCCGGGACAAGGGCTTTGTTAGCCTGAAGTTTCAGATTCCTGCTCGAATCCATCATCAGAGACAAAAGCAGATAAGTGTGGTTCATCCATAAGGGGCTGCAGTATTTATAGGATGCAGTAGCCATGCTACTAACAGTTAATGAAACCCAAATACCCTCTGCCACGGCCAGAAACGGCTGGAGGCGTTTATCGGATCTAGTGCAGTTGCGGACAAAGCAACTACGTCGGAGAAACCGGAAGACAACTCCAAACGCGACTGCCCGAACACGCTGAAGAGGGGCGGAGAAATGACGCTAGCTCTCAAGTTGCGGCTTATTCGACGGGTTCGGTCACACATTTAAATTCGACGAGGCCGAAATTCTCGCAAGAGGTGACAACCTCGTGTGCCGGGAGCTGCTTGAGTCATAGTTTACTGGCCCCCAGTCTATTAACAAGTGCGATGATCTTTCCATTCCATACTCGGTGCTGAGACTTCGCCCAGGCGGAGTTATTGGCCACGCGAGGTGCGCACACGTGAACAATCTTCCCTATCACCCGGGTCAGCGCGTCAGATGGTCGAGCAATCATCACAGGAACATCCGACTCACGTAATGAAATTGCAGCAATTAACGACGCGAATGTCGGCCATCACGACAGGTGCAACGATCCCTGATGCCGGGGGGGTTGGGAAGCCATGAATATTCATAGGTTTGCGGTAGCATGACTACTACATCCTATAAATACTGCAGCCGCATATGCATGAACCACCCTCCAACCACCAACCTCCTTCTTCTTCTTCTTTCGTCGAAGAAAACAGTTAGTTATTCAACAAAAGAGGTAATAAGACTCGAAAACTTCGTCTTACTCGGAGGCGCACCCACAAAAAACCTGCAAGCTGGTTGTTCCTGAAGCTGCAGATCCTAAATACAAGTTCTTAAACAGTTTTTTCACGCAAAATGGAGATATTTTACGGCAAAATGAAGACTGTCACATTTGAAACGAATGAGTGGATGGTGTCACTTTATGTCATCTCAATCTTCAAGTCCATGCCACATACCCCTGCGGTCCAAACGCGCAGTAACCTGCAAGGTCAAAATTACGATAAAAACGATGCCCAGCCCACGGGTCAGGATCTCACAGAATTTATGGAACTCTGCTTTAAGACATTTTTTGCCTTCTAAGGGGCCATGTATGAACAGTTTAGAGGCAATCCAATGGGTTCACTAATCCCTGGACTCATTGTCAACGCCATTCTGCGAAAAACTCCATAGGTGTATTTTTGGGAGTGGACAACTTAACTCTGGACATGATATTTTAATGACGCCATCGCCGTTATCGATCGGGATAGGAAATACATAAACTTTATCGTCCTCGACTTGTGGTCTAGGATGTGTGAAAAGATGGAGGACAGACTTCCATTGTTGAATGTTCTCGTCGGCCGCCTACCGGATGGCAAACTGACAACGTCCGTTTGCAGAAGGCCGATGAACACGCAGTAACTGCCCAGTTGCAACAGTGACCACTGACTGCAAGAAACGTGAAGCTTTATTTCCACGTTATGCCAGCGGCGGGTACTCATTGCGACGAATTAACCGCCAAACGGCAGGAGATGAAGCTCCACAAAGAATTTTTCAAAGCGAACGGCCATCAGCGAGCGTTCAGGGAGTTTCCAAGCCCTCTCGGTAGACCCCTCGCGCTACTCAGAATATGAATTGCACACAAGCCTGATTCACCAATTCGCTGACAAGTGATGCGGAAAAAATACCTAATCAGTAAGCAGAAATAGAAAGTGCTAGGGGAACCGGCCGACAGATACGAACGAGAGTGCATTAGCATCAGTTGGCTGTGCGAAGGTTGGCCCCAGGTCGTAGGCACTAAACCATTCGGCGAAATCGAGACACACCTACAAATTTGACGCTGTTGAGCCTGTGGACCAGGACGGGTGCATGAGGCCCGAATGCCCACCGACAGGCCACTGTTTGTGGATACAATGATCTGCACACATAAAGAGCGATTGCTTTCTCAGACGAGATTCCAGTCAGGTGGTCACTCAAAAGAGAAATTGCCAGAAAAAGCTGGACAAAGGCGTGGTTAACCTCGCCTACTTAAAGAAGAGTGGACAATTGTGTTTCTTTTTCCTAGTAAGAGCAGATGAATGGCCACTGGACGCTGAGGCAGTATATGCACGTCAAAGTACGAGGGACAAAGAGCCCTTCGTGCGTCTTGTCCAAGAGTCTTCTAAATCGACTGTTGTGCAGGGATATATCACGCGCATCCGGTCAGAGGATAGCTAAGAATCTTTTCTGAAGAAAAAGACTAGGATTGATCATCTGACGATGCTGTTACATTACGAGATGAGGAAGTAAACGATCGTCCAGGCGAATGGCTGGGCGCTGTCTAACTCCAGACGTCAACCTACAATGCGTGCCGTGATGCGCTGACAAGGGCGGAACGAAATTACAGTCAGACAGACGCATTCTTTCAGGCCAAGTTAAGAAAAGGAATCTCAGGAAGAAGTGGGCGTAACACAACCTCTCGCCCAAGACGACGGCGAACTCAGGGAAGTTACCCGACTGACAAGCCGCTGAGAGCACAGAACATCGTAGTGTATCCATTGGTACTTTAAAGACACTGTAAATCAAAGTAATCCAGCGTCAGCACTGACGCACATACTTCTGACAGGAGAATAATTGTCTGGCGACGCGAAACAATCAGGGCCGTCAATTATCGCCGCGATCGATGTAGGCGTGGAGTGACTCAGGTCACGGTTATATGCGGATCGGATGCAGTCACACAGGCGGCATTGGCGGGCTACGCATCAGACAAAGTGCGCAATAAAACGGGAGCCTTGCGCACGACTTTTTAGTCTCTGCGAATGGATAGGCGACAAAGCTACTCAAAACATACGACCTCTAATAAATCTCTTTCAGTGATCACCTCATCGTCTTTCTACAGGACGCCTGGAAATCGTAATTTCCATAAAATACAGTTCATCAATTTGAAATAATATCTACATCATACCTGGAACGCCGTATCGTCCTTGTTAATGCAGTCGAACTTAAGGGACCTCCAGATATGGAGGTTCATGTAATTGTATTGGCCTGAGGAAGAATTACCGAAAACGTGCGTTCGCCAACTTGACTTTTCAATTGTAACATGGGAATATTTGCGGAACTTAGATAGGGAATTGTTTAATAGCAGACCTCCAGTCCCACAGACATCAGTGGTATTTAAACATCTGATGAGTGATAGGTGACAGAACGCTTTGGAAAATCGAGACACGTGTACTATTTGTCTGTGAATATACGTAGGCACATAATCCCGAGCACCACTGAGCGAAATCCTAATGAGTTGGCTTCTTGACTGCATCATGGCATATTACTCTGTGTTACGATTCACGGTCGAGATTTAGTCGATTTTTATTATAGATTAATCGAAAAATGGGATCTGGGTACATATATGTAGTTTTGGCTGCGCCAGTAGTGCCGTGGTTTTCAGGGTTTAATCGACCATATGCTCCATAATCTGCCTTTGTATGTTTCTCATAACTGCTTAGATTTGGAACTATGCGCACCATAACGACCAAAATAGTATCGAAACACAGATGTTAAGTCCGATATCGTGTCAGCATTATTTTTAACGACGGATAAGCGTCCTCCTATGCACACTTGTTGTCAGGCGCGAAAGAGTTTATCAGTCACTCTGCGGGGCTCTGTTACTAGCTGATTCAAAACCTACGGCACGCAGGTTTCACCGAAGTATACTGTCCCTCTGAGTTTGCCTATGAATTAATCTCGGTGAAATTAATGCGACACGTTAGATATACCAGGTAATGTATCTGATACTTAAGGCAATTCTACGTATCGGTTAGTGATAAATGGTCTTGAAATCCCTGAAGTGCGACTCGTATGTCTGCAGAGGTGTTCCGTATGCAAACTGTGGAGCCCCTAGATCAGACATAATGCATGACAGCTAAATCCTGAAGTCACTTGCAATTTAAGGCACATAAATACTTAAATCTTCACTAGCGTTTAACCTGCCATCACACAGTCAACGCGTGACAAGTGTTGTTATTAAATGACGATATGGTAAGGCTCAATTACGCTGTCCTAGCCCCAAGTATAAGCGCAATGTGAGGGTTGAAATGAGATTAAGTCGAAGGGGGATACTGAAGTCGTTAGTGGAGAAATTAGACGACGCTGAAACAGAAAGGGCAACCTTATGGATGATAAATCTGTCGCGAGCTTAAAGGAAGCCTAAAACCCCGGCAGCAGTACCCCAAACCTAACGACAAACCAAACAGTAACCTCAAAAGTTAACTTAATCCTTAACGTAATTGCAAACCTATCGCTAACCATAAACTTAACACCAAGCCTAACCGCCAACCTACCACCAGCCCTAGCCCTAATCTTAAGCACACACTTAACTCTAACCCAAATCCTCACCTAAACCTTAACCTAACCCGAACGCTGACCTTAACCATAACTGCACCCCAATCCCAACCCCGACATTAACACTAAACGTCAACCAAAATCATGATCCGGCGCCTAAGTCCAACCGAACCTTTAAATTTAACGCAAACCCTAACAAACTTAATTCCCCGTCCGACACAAGCCCAAACCCTAGAACTAACCTGGCCTCCAAACCGAAACATCAGGTTGCCCTATTGCGTTTTAGCCTTGGCCAATTTTCCACTAACGATTTCAAAATCCTCATTCGGCTTACGTTACTTGCAATGTTCACAATGTGCCTACACTTTGTACGAAGACAGCGCAACCGACCACTTCGGACGATAGTAATGTCCAGTCAAGTCAGCTGTGGCCATTCTGTTCAGTTGACTGGAACTCAATGTTTTCTATCTGGAATTGTGTTTAGACCCAGATTCCGGCATCTCGCTGCGCTAAATTCTCAGGCCTTAACTGTTGAAAGCTTTGACAAATTGTTCAGAGTTACGATCCGGGGTCCTGAATGTGTTGAAACCCGGGATGCATGAATCGAACAAACAGATCTGCGTATATGTGCCCTCAGTTGAATCAACACATTTTACTAAAATATTTCTGCCTTGGTCGTACTTCAGTTGATCGCATGTTCAGACTCTCTAGTGTAACGCTATATTTGCCGACCCATTTTCTGAAAGAAAACGATTACAATTTTGGGAGTAGTATCAAGATGCAGGCGTCCATTCCGATGCGTGTTTGCCCATTTTTGATGCCTTACGCGAGTAGTAAATGTCATTAAATGCAAAATTTTGTCAAACAAGGGAATTTACTCTAGCTAGGGTGCATTGGTGATTAGTGACGAAGAAAGCTTTTAACTGAATTAGGAATTATGTCATGCACGCGTACCCGAAATATATTTGAGCTCACGTCGATTGATTTGGATTTTTAATTGATTGCGGGCAATTTGGTAAAAGGTATTGGATTTTTCGGCCAGTGTATTCGGTGGTTATGGCAGCTATGCGTACCTGGAAATTCAGACGCCATCTAGACGCTGACGCTAGACGTTGAAGCTTATTGTAGACGCGAATTTCAGCGGCTAACTTCTAGGGAACCCCCGCGCCTCCACTGTGGTTCAAAACATGGATTCAAAACGATGGATTACAAACCTGCTGCAAGCTTAAAAAGTAGTTGGTCGGATTTATTTGTTGTATAATAGCATCCGTGAAAACATCCGTAGATCCAACCAGTCCTTTTAAACTAAAACTACTTCCGGGTTTCAACAGTAGACATTTATCACTCTGATGTATCCATGAGATAGTAGATTAGTTCTTAACGGATATTCGGAAAGACATACTTCAGAAATGCGATCGATAAGGGCTGAGTATATGCGCGGGTTAAGAGAAAACTACGAACAACTGCCTGCAATATTTCTAAAGGTAGGCGTTGTTGGGTGTAAACTGCGGCCGGCAACGGTGCAGCAGGATGGCATTCGCTAACTTGTACCGCCTCGAGAAGTTGGTCTCTTGTTATGCATCTCCCATACGTAATTCTCTAGTAGGAGGAAAGCCCATTTAAAAAATGCTTGGCACAGAGAACACTCATATCATTAGCTGTGCCTACACACCCCTGAAAATATCCGCATATTAAGCTGATTTTTTTGAAAAAAGAACTACTCACTGGTTGCAACATTGGGGATTTAGCATTCTGATATATCCATGATATATTATAACAGTTGTGAACGGATATTGCGATTAACATACGGCAATAACACAATAAAATGGACCTTTGGTATTTGCTCGACTTCCTGTAAAACCAGAATTCTGAGCTCCAGCCACCACGACAGGAGTTTCAAAGCCAGGGTGTACCATCGAGACATGGATAGTCCGTCAACAGGTAAGACTGCTGTGCATCGAAATCACATTCCTTGAAAATGAACCTGTAGAACTGACTAAGCTGAATTACACCGATATGTAATGTGGGATGAATCAAAGTAAATTCTGGCAGTTCGTGCATAAAACTTGTACTTTCACAGAAACAACCACCGAACACTCAGCTACAAAGAAAAACCCAGACAGCAGGAGTTTAACACACTGTCCATAAATTACCCACTCAATCTATTTAGATATGTGGAGAGGAGGAAAATATGGCTTATTTTGCTGATGTTATTCCGAACTTTTTCGCAGAGCCAACTGCAAACAGTAAATAATTGTAGATAGGTGAAATGGGTTAACATAAATATTCCAAGGGAGATGAACGGACGATCATTTCGACAGTATGTATATTAGCCTGAGCTTTCGATCTCACACAGGAGGCCATTATCAGAGACTGTTTATGCAATATAAAGTGATTAGTTTTGCAGTCAATCGAAGAAGAAAGGCAAGAGGGTGGGTTCTGAATAGAAGCGAGGAGACGAGTCCCAGGAAGCAGTCGTGAAGAAGGAGCCACGATCGCTTGAACAAGAGCTTTATCCGCCTGGCATTTCGGATTCCTGCTCCGGCCCATCTGCTATTGTCTCTGATGGTAAGGTTAAGCAGAAATCCAAAGCGTCTGGCGAATATAACTCTTTTTCCAGCGGTCGTGTCTCAGCTTAGCCTCAATTTCTGAATTTCAGTGAATTGCGCAGGCATTAGGTCTTACCATTCGGCGCTTTGACCAGTGGCCATGGTAACTCAGAAAGGTGTTGATTGTTTTCACGAGGAGATGGCTGACAGCGGAATATATTAACAAGGAAGATTTGACCTTAGCAAAGTATAAAAAGGCGCACTGTGATTTCTCCATGTTCCTATCGTGAGAAGCAGGTCTACTTCAGTGGGCGTTTAAACGGTAAATAAGACTAATAGACAGAATGCAGATGCAATAGGGTGGCGAAATACAAATTACCGGCTCAGTGGCACAACGGTTTCTTTTAATAAATTGGGAAGGAATTTATGCCATAACGTAATTTATGCTTGTTGGTGGGAAAGAAGTCATTGTGCATAATTGATATTTTGAACGCAGCTGACTGGACAAATAGGGCCTACTTCAGCGATATATCGCTGGTTAAAAGAACACCGATTACGCATCTGACCTATAAATCGGAATTGGCCATCCAAATCTTCCTTATGCTTGCCATTACTTATTGACGAGAGAGGCATGCTCATTTGAATACCCTTCCCGGGAAAGCCTGCTGTTGATTCCTCATATTATATATTGTTTCCCCCGACCTGGTGGTTTACTGACTAATAATCACTGGGTTAGCGATTGTGGCGGCTGAGAAGCGAAAATGTAGTCAGAGCGCAACAATCGACAGGCCAATAGCCGTGCTGAAGGAGGAAACAGAATTCATCCGAATGAGGCACTTACTGCATCCAGAACGCTGAACTGTCCCGTCTGGCGTCGGTGGCCACTGGCGAGGCCAGGGCTGGTGTTGACTGCGTTCACTGAGGCTTGAGAATCGGTGAGAGAGGGGGGGGGGTGGTAATTGCTTCTGTGTATTTGTGGGACACATTGAAGTGGTGTCCAGTTCGTGTGTTTTGAAATTGTCGAGGAGGGGGGGTCAAATAGTTTACGCTGTGTTTGCAGGGAAGCTGGTGTGTGCAAGTGGCGCGCTGACATCTGTGGACGCATGTACGGCCGAAATGAGGTCGTTCCAGTGACTGCACATCTGGGAGTATAGCGACCCAAGAAATGTAAACATCTGCTATATCATGATCCGCAAACCATGTCTCCCGCAGCCTGGTATGCACCGGCAGTTCTCTGACCCCTGTTTCCCTGTCGGTAGATGCGTCTGCGCTCCTACAGGGTATACAAGTCGTGAGCATGTTTGCTCAATCATCCAATGTGGTGTAGTAAAGTGACGCGACGATGCAATTGCGTAAGAGGTGAAGTTGGTTGAGTGACTGCAGGTCAGTGCGCCTTGAATCGCTAACAGCGAATGTGAATGACCTTGAGGCAAGGGAATCCTGAATTCGGTCGCCAGACATGGTCGTGGTGGCTGTCGGCAACGCTGTCTGTGTTGGTCTACCAATTTAGAAATTCATTTGCACCAAAATGGAATTGACACTGGATCGTGGATGTCAATAAGACGACTATAAGGGAAGGGACCTATGAGGTAAAGTTTGCAGGACAATTTGATAAACATGCATTAGGAAAGCTGCATTGGGGTTGACACTTTACTTCGTGTTATTTCAGAGGTAACTTCGATCTTTACAAGCAAGTCTATTTACTTTGTACGTCCAAATATATCTGTGATAGTTTTAAAACCAGGAAGTCTATCCACAGTGTAGGACTTTTGACGACACCTGTTATATTGGAAGCAGGAGATATTGTTGCAGGCCATTTTCGCATAATGCTTCCGATGTCCTCCAGTATGCTTAGGAAGTTACCCTGGTGTAGGAAACCATCATGACCAGTCTGGCGTCATTGTTTGAGACCCCGCATTCTTAAGGTCATCCCCCTTTTCATGAACCGTTCCAGACGCGCTGACCCGAAGCCCTTCGACCGACTTCAACTCGGACATATCCGCGTCCACCTGGCCCACGCGCCTACAAAAGTGGCTGGCACCACTGTCCGAGGGACTCTCAGGCATGACTGGGCGCAGCCAACGCCAGTCCTGGCTTCGCCAGTGGCCACTGCCGCCTGAAGGGAAAACTCAAGAGTTTTGTAAACAGTAAATCTCTCATTATGGTGGCTTCCTGTCCTTTCCTAGAACTTGGAGTTTAGCCTGATGATTGTAACTCACTGAGTACACACTTACCGCTTAGACGCTAAGACCCGGACCTACTTTCACCAACAGATGTCGTAGTCTTGTCGGCCGATAGCGGCTATTGAGACAAGAATGCCTGTGTTATTATGAAGGTATATGTGAGTAAGAAATGCTCACATTCTCAAAGCCCTCCACCTTAGAAACGACTTCTACGAGGAAGATGCAGCTATGATGACGTAATTCATGATATTTTATTTTAATGGACGCACGTCTGTGGATTTCCTTTACAACGTCTAAAATTAATCCATATACCGCACTGTTGAATAATCGAAAGTAATTTTTTATGTAGAGTGTATGAGTACCATATTGACAATTACGGTCGATGCCCACTAGGTCTAACAAAATCCCCTAATGGCATACGAAAATAGTGGCATGCAAACTGAAAATGGCGCTATGTATTCAGCTACTCCTACTCCACGAGTACACTTAAAAATAGAGCTGCCTAAAATTAGTCTTATGTAAAAATAGCTATGACGTAAGTAAATGCCGTATGAATAATATGGAACGCTGGTTTTGGCATCTGCATTTGCTGAGTGGTCTCATCTCCGCGTGAAATGGTCCAGTTTTCTGCGCCTCATGCGCACATAATTAGTTTAAGCTAAGGGTTTGATGCGTAGAGCACATGCATAGAAATGAGACAGTTCTACCATCATTCGTAATACACAAGTTACTCCGTTCTCAATTTTCCGCCAACCCAACGCCGCAAATCAGTACCACAAATACACCCACAAATCTAATTTCTTAAAGTAGAAAATTTCGCTTTATTACCATAATATACAATTGCAGCATGTCTTCTAAGTTTAGATGTTTGAAACTGAGTTTTAAGGAGGGTTGTCTCCAAAGCATGCTTCTTATCTAGTGTTTTAATGGGGCATCTCAGCACGCTGATTGTACGTGAAACAGTTATTGAATCTCCCAAGTAAGTTCAATTTAATCGTGAAGTGCAGACAGCACGCATGTCCAAACATTTTTCCAACGATAATTTCGGCTCCCAAGTAATGACCTGACCTAAGTCATCATTTTTGCAACGATGTATTTTACGAATATGAATGTTCGACTTAACTTTAGTTTCGGAAATGGCAGAATGAAAATGTTAGCTAGACAAGTGCTCAAATACAGAAGCGCATCCTAATGACGTTCCGATTAATCGGCAGGCGCATCTGGAGGTAGGAACCATGACAACGCCTAACGCACAATGTACAGGATTTACTTTACGTGTACTTGCTCGCATATGACACACCAAAAATATCATAAAATGTTTGCGCACTTTGGCTATTAAATTCGTAATTTTAAGATTGATACTGAGTGTATTTCTGATTTCCGAGGTCAAGAGGGGGATGGACAAACAGAATATAGAAATCTGTCGAATTCATTAAGAACTGAGACTGGCCCGCGGCCGAGGTTTCAGAGATGGCTAACGGTAAGCTCACGTAGCCGATCGAAATGATCGCCTAAATGAACTGCAAAAATCCAGTGAGAGATTGGATTACTTAGGCAGGCATTTTACTCACATCAGAGTGAGCATTTAAAGATATATTTGTTGGTAATTTTCCACGACTACGTAGCCAAAACATTTGTTAGGAGACGTGTTTAAGCCTCAAAGACAGTCATAAGTAAGTTTCGCTTGAATTCATCTCCGCGACCAGTGTGTAGATATGCACACCATCTTCCAGGAGTCAGAGTCGAGAATTCCCCGCGGTGATCAAAAACCGTCTTTAGGTAATCTGCCTAGTATATACCATGCCTGTTATTCGCTCAGTCACAAAATGCGCTGGAATGTGAGACATCCAATAACCAAAATTGGTCGGCTGCAACTAGAACTCGATAACACACATCACCGTCAAAGACTGGTATATGGCAAAGCCCGTAGAAACCGCTATGGCGAGATTCTATGGTCTCCCAAAAGTACACAAGCCAGATGTTCCCCTCCGTCCTATCGTCTCACTCCGAGGCACACCCACATACGGGCTTGCAAGCTGGCTATTTCATAAGCTAAGATTCCTAACTGAAGGCTCACAAACAACGGTGCACTCGGCAGAACAATTCCTTGACGAAATAAGGGCAGTCACGATCGAACCGAATGAAAGGATGGTGTCTTTTGACGTCGTCTCACTCTTCACGTCCATACCACAGGCCCTTGCGGTCGAAACGCTCAGTGACTTGCTACGTCAAAATTACGACGGGGGCGATGGCCAGCCCACAGCTCAGGATCTCATAGAACTCATGGGGCACTGCCTCAAGACATTCTTTGCCTTCGAAGAGGCCACATACGAGCAGATCAAGGGCACTCCAATGGGTTCACCAATCTCCGGACTCATTGCCGAGGCGGTTCTACAAAAACTCGAGAGACGACTATTCGAGGAGTACAAACCCAAATTTTGGGCACGCTACGTTGATGACACCTTCGTAATCATAGACCAGGATAAAATCAACTACTATGCGGAAGTAGTGAACTCAATCATGCCCGACCTATAGTTCATGATGGAAGAGGAGGTAGAGGACAAACTTCCATTCTTGGTTGTTCTCGTCTGCCGCCAACCAAATGGCGAACTAGAGACGTCGGTCTACAGAAAACCGACGAACACGCTGCAAATTCTCAGCTACCACAGCAACCACCCGCCACAACACAAACAAAGCTGTGTCCGCACGCTGTACCGACGGGTGGAAACTCATTGCAGCACGCCAGCCGCCACACTGGATTAGATAAAGCTCCTCCGAGAACTCATACTAAATTAATCATTAGGTTTGTACAACAACGTAAGAAATACACAGCAAGCCAGCGGCGGTTTAGAACCCTCATTGAACAGCAACCATATCGGATAGGGTTTGGGATCATGCGAATGAGGGGATTGGAAGGGGATCTCCCAACGAATTATGTCCAGACTTGGTCGATGTAAAGGGATGTAAAAGGATGGTAATGCGGACATGTTAGACTCAACTCGGCCCGTGGTCGCATGACGGCGTATCCTCTGCCCCAATGACATAAAGTGCCTCGCCGGCGCTCCATAGATGACTCAAAATGCCCGCTTGACGTCTAATCAGTGGACAGTTTCAACGAAACCTGCCCCATTTGCGCTAGAAATCAACTGTTTCCCAGATTGATTTAGCCAGGCAATATGGTCCTCACGCATTTTTTTGGGTAGGCGAATGGTCGTTCGCCGATATTGGCAAGGGTGGAAGCCGTGGCCCTACAGTCTGTCAACCCAACCCTCTTCTCGTAGAGCACTTTATAAGTCCTAAAACAGTCCAAACTGTGCTCCAAGTTTACGCATCCGATTTCTGTCACGTCGCCTTAAATCGGGAATATTAGCACATCTTGCAAAGATCGGTCAAGGGCCTCGAACGTTTTTAGCGCGCCATTGTGCATTCATCCCAAACACCGAGTTAGTATTTCAGCAGTGCTTTTCCCATGCCAGATGCCTCGAAAATATTGCACGTAGGAGTTTCAATGAAATGCACGTTAAACGGCAATGTCAAGGCGGAATGAGCAGTTCTTCCGCCGGGTAGCAAGGTCTCCGTCATTCCGGAAGATGCAAGAGCTAAGGCTGTCATTTTTGGATCGGATTGTTGCCAGAATCAGTCTTATTAGGAACGTTTTGCGAGCACCTCCAGGCGCACCTAAGAAGACGATTCCTCCGACCCCGTTATTGAAAAGTTCGCATTATTTGATCGCAAATGCCATTCTGTTCCAGTGTTGGCTTAGAAATGTTTGATTGCAGATAGGACGGAAGATCAACCGTGCTGTATTTCTGCCACGCCGCGAATCCACGTCCAAGGAAGCAATAGCAGATCGGTTTGGTGATAGCTTTCCCAGTTGATTGAGAGCTTTATTCGTGATTTATACGCAAATATCCTCAATCACTATAAACACCTCGTAGCTGTGAAAATCACAATTGAATTTGCCTTACGTGGTCGACGGAAGGTATCTTCAGACATGTGCGATCCACTGGCCGATGCGGGAGGGGTGGAGGGTGTGGTGTTAACTGCATCCAATCACGCTCGAGAATCTCCGAGAAATCTGCGAGAGCCCTATTATAGGGGCCGTGGGACTAGTTTACGCGGCGCCCAAATGTTGAGTGTTTTCTGCCCCAGGGATTGTTTGTCTAGAGGCCCATATTGCATGGACCAAGGGGGGAGGGGAGGGCATGTTCAAGTGCTTGCAGGGGGGTGAGCACGGCCGTCGTAGCGCATGTGTCTTTGAGCGGATGCCGGTCAAGTGGCCGAAGGCCAGCGCGTCAGTATATGGCGTTGCTATGCAGGAAAAAACATGTTTTGTACCCATCACGGGCGTGCTATCTCCATAATTATGATGGTAGACATAAAAAGACTCCGCTGTATGCGCAGACAAGGTCGTTTCAAAATATCAGAGCAATCGACGCAGTACTTTCGGAGATTACCGATTGCACACAAACGAACAGTTCCAGTTGCGCACTGAGGAAGTTCTGGTCGGAGAACGTACGTTTTAAATTATTCTCCGTCAGGCCAGTACATTAATTTAGGTCTCGTTGGAGCAGAGAAATTTGAGAAGTAAAAAACAACTCATGAACTGTAGTCATAACATGGGATAACTGTGTTCAGACTTGTGGGGCAGCCGGATAATTATAGTCTGGTCAATACGCAAAATTACTGCAATATCATGTCTGCAACTACGGCTTCATAGCGATAACACCCACCAGTCAGAATCACGTATTTTTTAGTGTCATGTATATGATCCTGACTAGGTACCTTCCGTTCAAGGAGCAAGGCCTTATTTGAACCGAGAATGCAGTAGTGCGCCAGACAAACTATCCCTGGAAAATACTCCTGAACGCTGAGCAACCTCCAATTTGTCGGTATATAAAAATACCAATAGCATTACTTCTAATTACAAGCAAAGTATATCGAACTTTGGTATTGGCATCTCCATATTCCGACTAGCCTCATCTATGCTATCATTGTCTCACTTTCTACAACTCATGCACTCATTTTCAGTCTGAGCTGTGAATTTTATCCGTGGTGTACACGATCGAATAAGAGACAATTTTAATGCTGTTGGGAGTACTCGACTTGCTTAGGTGTTGTGCTTCCGCCTACGCAATGACCCTGATCACTATAGCGAGTATGCACAGAAATACCAGGCCATAATCGCGACATGTCTTTGCGTAGTTTTTGCGTCCGAAATCAAGTATAGTTATCATGTTTACGTTAACGTTAAAGGGAGTTGTCTTTGAAGCATACTCGTAATTCTATGCACATAATGGGACACCGCAGTGCGTATAATTTATACAACATGCGTACGGCAAATATTACATATCTAGGTGGTCCACACCTAAAGTAGTTCGGTTTACAAATGCACATTTTCCTGCGAGCTTTGAAATGCATGAAGCTGCGTATGCATCGGTTGACGAAGTTGCGCGGGTAGCCATTGGCTTTGAAGACCCGTCGAAGTTATTGCAGTTCGGCAATCTTGTTTTCCGGCTCACTGCAATGCATTTCGACACGCCGATAGAGCCTCCTTACACAACTGCGTCTGTTGCTTACTGGGTGGCTGTTGTTAAAGTTCAGTACTTGCATCGTATTTGTCGCCTTCCTGAACACTTTAGTCTTTAGTCCACTACAATCTTTGCGGCATAGGAGGACATCTAGGAAGGCCTGCTGGTTGTTCTCTTCCTCCTCCAACGCAAATTGTATGTCCGGGAAGACCACATTCAGATGTTCCTTGAATGTCAGCGCTTGATCCCGGTGGATAAAGACGAAGGTATCATCCACATGCCGTGCCCAGAACTTCAGTTTGTGGTGTTGGAAGACAACGACTCGAACTGTTCCAGGACCGCCTCGGCGATGAATCCCGAAATAGGCGAACCCATTGGTGTGCCCTTCACCTGTTCATAGATTGCACCGTCGAACGTAAAGTACGTCCTGAGACAGAACTTCAGGAGCTGAAGGACTTGGGAACGTCCAAGACGATTCTCCGTTTTATCGTATTTGCTTTGTAGAAACAGCTCGATTGTCTCAATCGCCAGGTCCTGTGGAATAGATGTAAAAAGGGATGTAGCATAAAAAGATACCATGACCTCATGTGGATGGAGGCTAACCCCTTTGAGATTCTCCACGAATTGTGCTGACTAGGAGTCTATGGTGTCTGACTCAGCGGTCGTGAACTTGAGACGCCGGAACAGCCACTTAGCCAGTCCGTTCGTTGGAGTGTCTTTTTAGCGACACGATGGACCAGAGAAGAGCGCCATCTGTGTGCACTTTAGGGAGGGCAGAGAATCGGGCCAAAGCCGTATCTTGGGGTCTCGCCATGCGTCTGTCGGTCGGTGTTATTGCACCTGAGTTCTTCAAGACCAACAATGTAGCATTCATTTCGCGTGTCAGCACCTTTAAAGGGCTATTTGCACATGGGACATAGAACTATAGATCATCCAGTAAACCTTTGGTTTTTTGAATGTAGTCAGACCTGTCCACCACAACTTTGGAGCACCCCTTGTCCGCTGGCACGATCACCAAACCTTTGTTGGCCTTGAGTTCTCTAAGTTGACGATAATGATGTTGATAATATATGCTTCTGGCTTTTACTTGATTGCGATCTATTGTTTTGTTGATTCTCACGATTTTACGCACAGGGATTTACACTTTTGCTAGGGATTCAAACAGTTAGTCCGAAGACGTGCGTCGACTATCGAGGGATAAATCCGCTTTCCATGACAACACACAGTTTACTGTATTGGGATTGCAGTGATTCTACGCTATTTGCTACATTTTCTGTAGATAATCAAAATGTAGTAAAAAGAGAAATTGACAGGAAAATGTTTTCCGACGCGGCCTGACAGGCTGTTGTTATAGAATCTGCCATTGTTGCCGTGCTAGTCTATAAAAATTTGCAATAGATTAAGACAGATTCCAGTACTGTACTTTGGACGCCTAGACGTTGGGTCATGTGAGCTCCAAATTTTCCTGACAGTCTCCATGCGAGGAAGTCTGATATAAAATTACTGGCGAATATATAGTGCACAAATGCTGACGTATGCTGTTTTCCATTAGTAGGTAGTCCTACGGTCCACCGTTCATCAGGCTGTTGGACAACCGAACAATAATCAAAATATGCTGAGTAAATAAGACATTATCTTGACACGTATTGCCGCAGAAGACACTCGCATTCTACTGAACTGCCGAAAAGCTTACAAAGCCTCTGTCACCCACCTGAATAAAACTTAATTCAAATAGGACGTACAGTCGTGAACTTATCTAATCTTCTTTCACATAGAACATGAAAGTTTACCAAACTGAAATTCGGCTCCCAATAACGACAGTCATTAAAAACGCTATGGACAACAAAGTATTATCGACATACGTCGTTAGTGTCCGTCTGTGTACCGTAGTCTGCTCCTTATACGCGCATCTTCAGTCTACGCAGAGGATTTTCTCCTTAGATTATATGCCTAAATATGTTATTCTGAGTTTTATCCGTAATACGCGATTTTCGCAGACGAAGTGACGTTGATCAGTACCACGAATACACCCGAAGCATTTACATGAATGACTGCGATCATGCTATGTGCCTGCCAAACTGCTTAACTAAATTGCCTCCGCAAAATCAGCTGCACGTTTGAAAGCAGTAATTTAATTTTTATTTGATGTGCACCACCGCCATGCCATTGAATGTACCATGCTTCACTGCCGCCTCATAAGTCAGGTGTAATAGCGCGAGAGAAATAGCACAATGTCGGTAATACCATTCTGCCTATATCATGCGCCGCTGTGCGGCTGGTGGTTGGGCTCGAGAGAGAGCCCATAAGTCACAACGGAACGAGTCAGCTCCGTAAGAACGATCGGTGAGCGCCCCTCTACCATTGTATATTTCTGATCAAAACCGACAGGGCAAAGGGCTAGTAACCCAGTCGTTAGAGGCGTGGACTTCTAACTAACAGGTGGCGAGTTCGAGCCTCGGATGTTCCACAATTCGGGGTTGGGTATGACTGGCTGACGACGACTAATAAGCCAGAAACGGCCATTCCATACTCCCTTGCCTTTGTCGGTAATGCCCCTTCGCCTATATCATGCGCCTCTGTGCGGCTGCTGGTTGGGCTCGTGAGAGAGAGAGCCCGTAATGCACAATGGAACACGTGAGTTGCGTAAGAACGGTCGGTGAGTGTCCCTGTACCACTTAAAATACTGAGCAAATTTCATTTGTAATCATGATAGATGACTGAATGTCACGGTTAACCTCCTAATCTGACGGATCATGAGTAGGACTCAGTGAGTTACGTCGGCAGATTTAGCCATTAAGGATTCGGTTCGCATTTCAAAACTACTAAATAGCGATAGAAAGGGAAATCTGCCCAAATCCGTTCGTCAGAAGATTGATTCATTTTACCCTGCAGTTTTCAGCAAAGAATCCTGGGAATCATACCGTTTGGTCTGGAATTTTTAGCGAACAACCCTTTTCCACTTATTTTCTCGCTCCCGTTCAATGTCGCTATTGTTATGAAGCTGTACTCGAATGCGAGATAATTTGGCTGAATTTTGATATTTTGCAATGCTAATCATTTGTGTATGTTTATTGAAATGTGCGGGAATCAGTAAGATGCAAGCATGAAATGTTGTCTGACTCTTTTCAGAATCTGCGGTCGGTTTGCGCTATCAAATGGACATAGGCGTGAGTAGTCCATGGGAATTGCTGTTTTCAAGCAATCGAGGATAAGCCATTACAAACGCTCCTTATTTCAGTCGTAATTTGCTGCATACATATGCGTTCCAGACTTTACGGGAGAAATAGTGATTAAATAAATTGGCTAAATGTGACGTTAGTATTTTAACTAATGTTTCAATGTATTCTTTCCGAGGAATCGTTACCAGCAGCATCATTCCGGTCAAATATTACGTCCGTCAAATGGTGCATGCGAGCAATATTTTCCTGAACTAGCACATTACTTTAACATCCAGCACAAATTACCTCTATGTCATATACAGTGTCGTTATCATATAGAACCTCTTAATTACGGCAATAGCTATTTCCCGGATACCAGCGTAAGTTTGTCTTATGACGGGCATGTAAAGTAAGAAAGCGCAAGTGACTTAATACATAAAATGTAACATTTAAATGCATGAAAAATAATGCCACAGACGTTTTGTATGTAGAAATATAAAGAATTGTGTAGCTCAAAAGTTATTTCCCGATATTTCACTCATATTCGGCAGTAAAAATCACCTACTCGCGTTTCTCATTCAAGGAACTTTTGTGGGCTAATATACATATATACGTAGCCATGCCGCTACTGGAGCCCGAAAAATGCGCAGGCATCCATATTACTGGATCGACTGCTGCTCTGACAGACTAGGAGAAGTGTAATTAGAGGCAGACAAGCAAGACTAACGGGCTAGGACGGCGATTCAGATCAATGACGATGCGGGTAATGTCTACCAACGTTCGAACGCTGCCAGCCGACGAGAGATGCTCAGACCGACGGCAGTCACCATCCCTCATCCTCCGCCCCGGCGATTTTAGAGACCATCTTCGTGCGCATGCCGGCGGTGAGGGCTAAAGCCCATTAACCACTCACCTGATGTACACTGCTAAGATAAACCAGCATAAGTAACGACATGCTGTAACTCTCATCGCCTTAAAATACTGTGAGATGCGGCACGATACTAACTTCAGACAATGAGAGCTTGTCTACTTTCGAAACGTCATAGCGATGGAAATATAGTTCACGAGATCGCCATTTTGTTCTATTAGGGAGAGGGAATTCTTTGGGAATCTGGAACTTTCATTATGTAAATGCTCGATGCTGGTTCCCCAGCTCGTCGTCAGACTATAGGTGTACAAAAAACTAAATCTCAACTTGGTCTAACGAAGGATCCTACGATTGTGTCAATGAATGTTAATCGCATCTCGTCACCTCTTCGGGATTGATTGCGGCCGTAGGAGATTTTTTAACGTTTTTGTATGGGACCTCTGGGTCGATATGCCGATTATTGCATGACTGTTCTGGGTGCATTGCTTCTGGGACGTCGCGGTATTTTTATCGAGGTAGCCAACCCTGCCAGTAAGGTGTACACGGTAGGTGCGTAAGGTAGTTGTCCGCTTGTGTGCTGAATCCTTCTCTGCATCATTTCACAATATGAGCGTCATTTTCGCTGGTATGCGAGACTCTGGACAGAAATATGAGCTGTTTGCGCAACAGAAGAACAACTTCCCTCTTCTGGTAGTTCAGTAGTAGACAAGCTGCAGTTTTTGTAGGCGTTTCTTACCGTGCCTCACAATAGTTTGACGAGTGATGGTCATTACAACTGGAGGATAGTAAAACGAGTTTATCGTATAAGCCCATGGAACATTTTTACTCCCCATCATCAATTTGCAGGTTCCCATTGCGTGTGTGGACAAATGTTGGATTCCCCGATGTGCTACCTACGGGCCGGGTAAAACTGCCCGAACGTTTCGACTGGGTCCTGGAAGGATGCATTTACAAAAATGATATGTCGGCTTTTTCTCATGAACAGAATACAGCAGTTTTTACTTAATGGTCTCATAGCCATTTTGCAAAAAAGGCAAATAGTATGAAAACTGCATGTTCTGAAGTTTGACGTAGCAAAGAATGTCAAAAATACTTTATATTGAAAAACACACTCTCCTACATGAAATTCTGTGCAGCAACTTCGACCTCCAAAAATGTTTAATAACTATTTGACGATTGTTAACATGCTTCACTCTAAGACTGGGATATATCATTTGCTCGACTCAAAGGCCTGACAACCTTCCTTACTGCGGTCTCGATATGACAAGCGGCGAATATTATGTAGCCTTTGATCAGTCAGAAATAAATTATTCGGTTAAATTTGCATTTGAGTGCATGTTTAGGGTTCGCGTAATAATCAGGAGAATAAAGGAAATGCAACGACAACTGGCATTGTCATTGTCAAAGGGATTTTCACCAATAAGTTACAACCAAAACCATATATTGATACTTCTTCGAATTTGGGTCCCGCAAAGCTGGAAGCAGGGCCTGTTCTGCTGATCATAGCGTTAACCGTCATTTGGACACTGAAATACAAATAAACCGACTGGATTTCTGCCATCCTGGCTTGCCAAGTTCGACATAGATTGAGGTTACCTGGGGAACGAAATCTATCGCGTACTCAAAGTTTGCTTGTTTTGGAAAACCGAGAATTTGTGGATTCATTCGCTGAAGTTTAAGGGGCAAATTGCGAACTGCTTCAAAAACACGGGAAAATGTAAAGTTGACTCCTATACAACCCTGGAATGACCGTTCTTCTTTGGAATACTAGTCTTTTCGGAGAATTGCGTCTTAAGCAAGGCACTCCGTGTAATATAATCCTCGCTGCGTTATGGTCAGTAGTGTTCAACACGTCTGGTGTTCGGAACGAAAGTGGAAAGAGGACTGACTTATGCTGTACTTTAAATCGATAACGTGATGTTAAATGGGTGGTTGCAAGTGTCAGCCTATTCAAACACTATGCACTATGCAAACTCTTCACATAAGCGAAGATGTCAAGCTTTATGCAGGGACTAGTCGACAAATGGCAGTACGCTGCCCCAAAAATCTACATTCACTTCTTTTAGAAATGAGAGAAGCAAAGTAGGTCAAAGTAAGTTATTAAGCACATAAATCAGTCATCGAAAATTCAGCTACGTTCCTCTACCAAATCAGCCGCCACGGCGGCTGAAGAAGCCGTCCAAAAATGCAACTCTGACCCAGTTATTTTCTCGCTTTGTGGAAGTCTGGTAACTCCAGTTTTATAAGCTTTAGGTGAAGTTTGATTTAAGTATGCTGAATAATTTAGATTTCCTTAAGTCTCTGTATCAAAACTACTGCAAAGTTCAAAGAGAGGATACAAGCTGAAGTCGAAGTACACTTCTGTATTTGATTAATAGTTTTACGCCGTCCGGTATGATGCAGACCCATTTGTGAGGTTTTGTTGCATACACAAAGGTATGTACAACATTCACAAGGACGTGTTCCCCTGTTTCGATTGTTTAGACGAATGAATATCGGGATGACTTTCAGACTAAACGCACATATGAGAACTTTCATACACTGACAAACGTCTTATTCGAAAAACCCTCGGAAATTACCTGAATTTATGGTTTGAGCATACATTTTCATTTGCCATAAAGAACACTAATCAGTGTACCCACCCATAGTGATTATTTATTTACATTTTATTTGGCAACATTCAATTTTAACAACTTTGTGCCATCCATGACGAAACCTTCTTCGTACTAAACGCCCAAACGGCGTAGGCAGTGACTTTGCAAACCCCCAACCAACAGAAATATGTCTCTCGCGAAACAGAAAACAGCAATAAAGATGGAAAACACAGATTACTCAATATGGAACGTACGTTGTCGGGATTAAGCTTTTTAAACCACAATGTATTCGACTGAACAGACTGAATAAATATCAGGCGCTCTGTTTATAGAAACTAGAGTAATCATTTATTTGCACTATATGAGACTAAATCGGAAAAATTAATTCATTGTGATAAATGGCCGAAGATATAGATGAGTGGTAGAAGGGCGCTCACTGACCGTTTTACGGAACTCGTACGCGCTGCTGTATCATAGGGTTCTCTCTCGAACCCAACCAGCAGCCATACAGTGGTGCACGATATAAGCCGTTTCTTTCATTGTATATTCATGATCGCAACCGAGAGGACGACGAGTTCGTGGCTCAATGGTTAAAGCCGTTGGACCTTTAGCTAACAGGTCGCGTGATCGAGCCCCAGGTGTTCCATAGTTCGGTCTTGGGTATAACTGGAAGACGACGGCTAATAAGTCAGAGGCAACAATTCCAGTCTCTCTTGTCATATTTGGCAATATCATTCGGCCTTTATAATGAGCCACTATGCGGCTGCTGATTTCGCTCGAGAGAGAGAGAGCTCGTAAGGCCCACAGGGACGAGTGAATTCCTTAAAAAACGATCGGTGATGGTCTCTCAACCATTCTATGTTCCCGATCACAACCGATAGGACAACGAGCCAGCGGCTCAGTGGTAAGAGGCGTTGGACTTCTAACCTACAGGTCGCGTTATCGAGCTACTGGTGTTCCACGCTTAAATGTTGAATATGACTGGCTAACGACGGCTAGTAAGTCACAGACGAACATTCTAGTCCCCCTAGCTTTTGTTGGTAATGATATTCTGCAAATAAATGAGTGCTATGGAAAGAAATTCTCATGTAGTTGAGTGACCTGTCGTTGTCCTTGAGAGCACTACAATAAGAAAATACAGTTGAGCGATTATGGCTTAGCTGACATAAACGGAATCTCGGAATGGCGACTGTAATATGCTTGGATATTCTTTTCTATGAACTACGCAACTCTGAGACCTAAACGAGATCTAATAACTTTCTCGAGATAACCCGCTAATGCCACTGTTTTGAAACAAAATGTAGGGGTCTCGGGAATCGTTTCATTATTCAGTAATTTGGTCGTCTTGACGGTTCATCACAGGGAAGCAGTGGGGTTAACTTAGCAATGGACTGTCGTATTTGAGGCTTACAGTTTATTTACGTCAGAGGAATGTGCTCGACTGAAGTACGTTTTTAGGGAACCTCCATTCGAAGTTCTCAGGATAAACAACTTAATTTTTAACGCACGAAACCTACCTACACGCAACTAGGCAGGATTGAAACTTGGACAGGATTATAATGGCATCCAGCATCGTTAACGATATAGCTTTCTGACGATGCAAATGACACCCTGTCAACCATGGCTTTCCGGTAGCTGGATTGGGGTAGGCATCTAGACACGTAGAATTTGTCGAAAATCGCAATGCGTCATAAAAGCCATTCTCAGTCAAGTCTGATAGGTCAGACTATCTTACGCGTTCAAAGGCGTTAGGATACGAATTTTGAAAAAAATACGACCCATCCTTTGCTGACACACAGCACGGTACCTATACAAATGGGGCTTGCCGAAAGAATTCTCTCACAGGAGAGGAGAATAAGCAAGTTATGTCTTGTATCATGAATTCGACAAATCCTGTGAATACGTTTAACATCGTTGACTTCGCGGCAAGTTAGATAACACAAGTCTCTCGGGTAACCAACTGTACGAACCAAAATATTTTGCCCGAGAGAGATACCAATTATTTGGAACGTGGGAACCTGCATCTAGAAGGACTCACCTAACAGTTGGATGTTTCCGGGGAAGAGCTCAGGTCACCCCTGGCCGTTATTCTATAAGCTTCGGCTGTGAAGAGTTACTGAAGTCGAACATGCGACTGCAACCTAAGAGGGTTGCTTTGATAGTGTGCAGGTTCGAATCTTCAAAATTTAGATTCAACAGCTGAAGAAACATTTTAATCTCCTTACCCATGAGGCGTCCGTTAAATATTTAAATAACGAGTGAATTTTAAAAAGGACTTGCTTGCTCTCATGCGACGCAACTGATGTGACTCAGTGCGATGCCGTACACCAGTACCTGCTAGAGTAAGATCACCAAAAGCCATACCTTAATCTGAAGGCAACACAATTTGGAATACCTTGCAGGGCCTTGCTCGGCGTCAATTGGCGTCAGTAATTCAGAGTAGCTGACGGTGTTAAAAAGTCACATGGAGTCGCAAGACTGTCTAAACATTACAGTTTGCACGAATTGGGGTTTTCGTGGCTACGTGTGCCACTTTCTCATGAGGAATCGTGCGTGGCACTGAGATCCGTACCATCAGACCAGATGCAAGAAGGGAGGTGTTGGGGTGTCAGGAGATCTACTGACGTCAGCGTACTTTAAGATGACTCTTTGGCAGCTGCGTGTCACTGGATACTATAGATCACCAGTGGGAGTCCGCCCACTCGTCTGATATTTTCTTAAATTTTGTAAAAAATTCAAAGGACAAGATTGGATGTTGGGGTTCAATTCGTAAGTCTTAGGTTATGCAGGCATTTCACGAGTACAAAAGTGGAACACAGGGAGCGTAACAGATCAGGAGCATGGAGTACTAGAGGAGAATAATGACTGTGAAATCGTTATTTGAGAAGTGTCTTATCTGCACTGTTTTTATTGCTCATCTAGTATCACTGCTGTACGGTATAGTGCGCACTAGACAATGTGTTTGTAACAGAGAAACTATATTTTTCCTTAGACAGAAAACAAATAGCTGATTGAGCAACTTATGAGATCTTCCAGACGTTGAGAAGACTAAAACTCAAAAATATCCTTTCATCAAGGCGCAAAATTAAGGAGGATCCAATGTTTTACAAAATAAGCTTAACAAAGGAGGGTCAAATAAATTATGCAGTCATGCTTCATGGACAGAACTAATCAATATTATGGTGTAAATAATTGCCCTCTGATCGTGCTGCAGGCATTTTTAGTGTATTGCGTCACATTTATGATGCGACATCACAAGGAAAGCCTGATATAATGTAAACAGGCACAGAATCCTTAATCCGTTTTCCGTCATTTGTACAGAACAGTGCGTAGAAAGTTATATAAATAGCTCATAATAACATCTGCATAGTCGCACTATTAACATTATTATTCTTGCCAGTCAACAAAGTCATAGCAATGTTTCTGAGTCGGATTGTACTTTCAGTTAAATTTAGCTGCATATTTGATTGCAGTTGTTTGATTGGCAGCTTCCTCGAGGTTTCCTACGCGTAAGTTCCACTCCCCACATCTAACTGTAGAATACTTTCATCACACACCCAGACAGAGTTAGAGGGGAATTTGTGTAACTGCGTTTGCATCACAAATGGTCTCGTGAACTTGTGAATACTGTGGACGCTGTTGTGGAATACGTATTTGCTGAAACATGGATGTTATGCTATAATATATGCCTCGGGCGATGTCGTTGTTTGCAGGAGCGTCCAACAGAAAATTACTCAGGTAATTCTCTTGTAGACAATGTGCCAATCACGTTGGCCTTCTGAATGCGGACACGCCTCCGGCGAATAGATACTGACAAGGTCGAGGAATTCGTCCAGTATTTTTTCCGAAATTAATGGTTCCCTGTTCGAGTGGTTCAGGAATGTGTGTGTCCGAATTAGTATTAGCAGAAGCTCAAATCGTGGTCAGTAAACGAACGCTTATGACTGCCTGGTGGACTCTTGCGTGTCGGCTGCAGACTGGAATACCCAGTCACCTGCAGCGGTGTATAGATCCATGTAGTGCAAATGAAATTTTTTTAATGAATGACATTCGCCTGTCGACAAGCCGGCCAAATAATGCCATTGAGGTCTCCATACATACGTCCACTCTGCAATGTTCCCAACGCGGTGTTAGCTGATCTGATGAGTGTGCGTCGATGCCGAAAGCTAAAACGAGTGGTTTGAATCGACTCCTAAATCACCCAGCGTTCCTCTTATTAATTCGGGTTTACGGGCTTTCCGAATTCGCGGGCATGTTTTTTTGCGATCATACGATATTAATGTGTAGACGTGCAGGGTGTTCTTCGACGCAAATCCATGCAACTTCGGCCTAAACGCCGATCTGATTATATGGTTTTAAATCCTATTTAGTGTCTAGGTTGAAAAATCTACCGGAATGCTGCTGAAATTTTTCAAAAAAATGAAAATAGCATCATATTTTTTTAAACGTCCATCAAAAAGCTTGTCACATATTCGTTTTCCCAAGTTAACGCGTTCGCTTACATCGAAACAGGAATAAATGGCAACTGGTGGGTTGAGCATATATATATATATCCTTTCTCGAGCATTCAGATCAAGGCGCATACCTAATTTTTTAATCCATTTTCGAAAACCATCAACTACTGAAATGGACGTTTACGGAGTAACATATTTTTAACTCGCCTACCTAGACCACGGAGCTGCTACCAAGCGCTGCAGTTTTCCGCTGGTCAATCGTATTTCATGACTCCGGTGTGCAAAGGACAAACCAGCAAAACTTTAAAACCCAATCTTCTAGGCAATTTTACGATGTAAATTCCTATTAAAAAAGGAAGTTGTACAACAAACCTCTATTTCACATGTGTTATTTCAAGGACTGGCAAAAATTGATCACCTACTTCAACAGCATTCATCCAATATTATGCTAGCGAACGCCAATGTGACCGACAGGAACGATTTGTAAACCACATCATGGTAGACGCAGGATGGTGACCTAGGCGTGAATGGCTACGCCCCCAATCTACCGCACTCTTCCCCACCTCAGACGACTGGAAGTCGAATCAGGACCAAGGACTCTGGCCAAATCTCCAACGTGTTTTATTTCAATTGCGGCGCAGGCCTAAATGGTCAGGCGTTCAAAGATGGCTTTGTAAAACGTGTAGCAGTTGTTAATTTCAGCGACGACACCCATGTAAACATTTAATAAGTAAATACTGGTAAACGTACGCTTTGGATTATTCATCATCAGGCCGGGTCAGAATATATTGGTCGGACAACGAGGCGTCCATCCAAGCGGATGCGAGAGCACCATTCTGCTTGGTCAAATAAATGTGGAGAAAAGTCCATCTCTAGCGCAATTGTGGCTCACTTGGTTGACAGCGGCCACCGGGTAGACGTCAACCGAGTGTTTAGAGGCATCAATAAAGTGTCGGCGAGACACTCAACGCTCACGCGCCAGCGAACACTTGTGACGGCTGTGGTAGTGGCTGTACGGTTAGCCAACCCATCCTCCTGTTCGCATAAAGCGTTTGCAAAAGCGCTAGGGCTCCCTTGGGCAAAGACAAACCCAGCATATGTGTTCGTACTTGCCACGTCTCGTTACAGCGATGAAACAGGGACGGCTAAATGTCAGACAGCTTCACTCTCCTTCTCCCTAACCCTCTGACCTCTGCGCGCCGTCGTTTCTCTTCATTATGCTGACTTTCATTGACTGTTTAAAATTTAGTATTTAACCTTCCCTTTTATTCCTGTGCGGGCTTGATGAGGAATAAACGAAAGCGAACGTTTGCCGGATTTGACTTCTTAAAGTTATTAATTTCATTGACACCAGCGGATAGTGACATTTTGTTTTTCTCATTCATTCAAACTCCTAGCATCTGTTATAGGCATTGAGGTCAAAACGACGCGTTTTTTCAAGCGCCGATCCTGTTTGCTCGTATTTCTTGGCAGCGAATGCCGAATTTAATCGTCACTGGAACTGTCGGAGTGCACGGTCGGTGTCATCCAAGGCAACGATAAAATGCCTTCGGGCTGGGTACACGAACTTGGACCATGGCCTGAATTACATGGCGCTTAGGGTAAAAAGCCCATTGGAATTTGCTGGAAGCCATCTATGTAGCATTTCGGTAGTCCACATTCCTTTCCAACCGTTGTGGCTACCAGTTATTTTTGTATCTTACGGCTGTCTGTGAGACTGAAGTCATAGCCTCATACTCAAGGCGATGAGGCAATGGTTCTTGCAGCATTCGAGACCATTAGTGTTCCTGGTCACTGGCAAGTAAGCTGATCTCGCCTACGGGCGAGAACTATCCAAGGAATTGCACTAAAAGAAAAAGGACGTCTTGCCAAACTGAATTAATCCAACCGGGCACGTAGAATAGATGTTTGGCAAAAGATTGAGCATAACCCTAACGGATTTGAGATTTAGATCGTCAGGAGTGACAACATCCAACGTGAGCCCAACAGACTGGGCGCATGAGTTAGTTTCTAGTAAGGGAGACTTGCGCGGCATCTACCACACTATTTACGGCTTTACCAACCAGGATCCGTATGGTTAGACAACTTCATGACGACTCGGCAGGCTCAGGCAGGGAGTCAAACAGCCCGTCTACGCGTGCCACGCACGACCTGGCCTTTAAAGAATAAAGTGTGGCCTAGGCCTCACGTCTAGGGTTGTGCTATAGAGGCGATTATAAATAAGGAGCCATTGATTTAGACTCCCAGTTCTCAAGGTAGTCACCGCACCCAACCACAGAGCACTGATCGTTTTCTCTGTCTGTTCGTAATGCCTCGTCAACCGGCACATATGCAAAAGGGACTAAAGGCCTAACCGCAAGGACACCAAAGTTTGGCGAGCGCTTCCATATGTCAAGAACGTTTCGGAAGCTGTCGGCCGCCTTCCTGCATCACTTGGGGTTGGAGTTGCACACAGACCGAGAGCAACCATTAGGCTTCAGATAATGAAACCGAAAGACCCGCTGCCACGGCCAGAAACGGCTGGAGTCGTTTATTGGATCTGGTGCAGTTGCGAACAAAGCAAGTACGTCAGAGAAACCGGAAGACAACTCCAAACGCGAATGGCCGAACACGCTGCAGCCGTGCTGATAAATGACGCCAGCTCTCAAGTTGCGGCTCATTCGACGAGATCCGGCCACACAGTCAAGTTCAACCTGGTTAAGATTTTTGCAAGAGGTGACAACGGTGAGCCGAGAACTGCTTGAGTCATGGTTTACTGGCCTCAGCCAATTAAAAAGTGCAATGATCCTCCCTTTCCGTACTCGGTGCTGAGAATTGGCCTGGGCGGAGTGATTAACCACTCAAGGAGCGCACATATGAACACTTTTCCCAACACAAGGGTCAGTGGTCAAGCCATCATCGCACCAACCTTGAACGCCCGTAATGAGATTGCAGCAATTACCGACGCGAATTTCGACCATCAGCCTGTCATCACACCAAGTCCAACGATCCCTGGTGAATGTGGGAGCCGTCAATATTTATATGTATGCGGTATCATGGCGAGTGAATCTTATAAATACTTCACCCCCATTGTGCATGAACCACCAGTATCTGCGTGTGTTCCTGAAGATGGATTTGAGCAGGAATCCAAAACGTCAGGCTAATAAAGCCTTTGTCCCAGTGACCTTGTCTCCGTCTTCAAGTTATGCTAGTATTCCTATACTGCGCGTCGCTGTGCAGGTGCTAGCGGGGCCCGAGAGACTGAGCCCCAAGGCAAAACGGGTCGAGTAAGTTCCGTATCGCAATGGCGGCGCACCTCCTCTACCATTGACTACGTGTACCAAACTGCCTAGTCAACTGGAGGCGTTCCAGGCCACGACATTTAGCGTATCGTAATAGCCTCAAAACGCTTCAGATTTATCAAAGCAGGGAATGAGCTGGCACGCCATTTCATCAGTTTCGCCATATCTCTCCCTGTTTCCTTTCAAAAGCACTAGTCGACCGTTCGAGCTGGCCAATCATATGACTTAGGAATGGGACTCAGTGACAGACAAACCATAACGAGTTATCTACCGGTGTGTCGTACGAATTGTACCATACACATGCTTTCCGTTGATGGGATCAATCCAAGAATGTCCCCCTGTCAAACATGCCGATGCGAGTTTATATGTGGTCCAGGGGCTGGCAGAGCGAGTTGGGATTGAAGGCCAAGGTTAATGCTGCTGTACCGCAGTCTATCCTGAAGACGCATATAGTCGAATACGTCCATAGGATGAGGGAATGCGTGGCCGTCCGCGCTTCCTTGCTCGGAGTGGTTTTATCCAGCTGCCCTCAGCCTCACGCTCCCTCTAGGTTCGCTGCTGGGATCGTGCGGTGTTTGTCACTAGCCTCGCGAGTGCTCGAAGCCAATCAACGTCGTCCCAACTCTGATTGGCTCGTTTACACCAAACAGAGCGAAAAGCGCACAAATGCGCTGTATGCCAACAACCTCGACAGCGGACACAGAAGAGTCATCTTACGGCAACTGCCTTTGGAGCCTCTTGTATGCTCTTACACTGAATTAAGGTTGTCAAATCCAAATCGTCTTCCCTAACTTCTGATTTGGGAATAATTGTATTGTCGACCCTGGCAATAAACAACTTTCTACCGGAAGTGCAGCATATTTGGGGGACCACTTCTGGGGTTCTTAAGGCCGCACAACTTACTCAAACGAACGAATGGCTTGTGGAGATGCACATCTTTTCCGAGCCATCACTTCTCGCTCTATCAACTTTTTCTATTTTGCTTGGGTCCCACCTCTCCGGCGTGAAGCCCGAGAATGCAAAGCTCATCCAAGATATAGCTTCTCTTAGAACAGACAGTCTCTTCATCATCCGGAGGCCCGCCGAGTTCATCTGCCCGGAATGTCCAGTCTATATCTTTAACTCATTCCAAAACAGTCGCCACCTGCTAGCATAACACCACCTTTGGCGCTCCTTCATCAACAAACAGAGAAGGAGAGTGAAGCAGGTCAGCCCGAAGGTCGGTGCGACAAATCGTCCTGGCAACTCTAAACCCGGTCCTACATTTTACGTCCGTGACACCCAGAGTGGCAGGCGTTTCTCGATCGATACTGGTGCTCAGCGAAGCTTTATTCCTCCCATGGCAGCCGATGACCGGTGCCCTTACCCCGGCATCTTCTATCAGGCCACCGACGCCTCGCCATTCGCCACCTCTCCCTAAACATCGGCTTCCGGTTATTTTCTCTCTGGTCGTTGATGACATCCCCTGTGCAATTCTCGGTGCAGACTTTCTTTCCGTTTTCGACCTTCTGGTCGACTGCCGTCCGTTCAGTCAACACTACAAGACCACTAACGTCATCGCCCAGGGTATCTTCTCTTCCGACTCTTCCATTCTCCGTACTGGACCCTGATCCCGAAAATCCATTTCAGCAATTCCTCGTCAATAATCCCGTCACAGCCGTCTCAACTTCGGTTTCGCGATTCCATCAGACGACATTATTTATCATATCTGGACCATTGGCATTCGCGTGTTTTCTCGCGCCTGCACGCATTGCTGGCGCCAACGTCGAGTTTGAATACATGCTTAAGATGGGCAGCATCCGTAAGTTTGAAAGCCCATGGGCCTCACCCCTTCAAGACTGGCAATAATAACTGGCGTCACTGCGGTGACTACAGGGGCTGGAACAACGCAACCATTCCGGGCAGCTACCCTGTCTCACATCTACAGAGTTTACCCGGTGTCCCATTCGACAAATCTAAGTTCTTGAAGATAGATCCGGTCTATGGTCGAATGTGTCTATTGAATGAGGGAATGCCAGAGAGACGATTGGACTCGTGGGGCAAGAACGATATGTGCCAATTTGGACTGCTGATCCTGGTATGCAGGTTACACTGCGATGGATGTGTAATACCCGAGTGTAATGCAGGGGTAGGTCCATTCATGAGAACCATGTGCGGTGGTTGGTGAGCTGGCTGCCTGGCGATACGGTGTGCGGCCCTGATGTCGGTGGTGGTGGTGGTTGTGGTTGCGAAGTTAGTAGCGCCGGCGGTATAGGAGTAGGGAAGTGTAGAAGGTAAGTTTCTCGTGATGACAATATAGTGGGTACACATGCAGAAGGTGGGCCCATTAATGTCAAATGACCTAAATAGCTGAAATTAGATGTGCCTTGCATGACGGAATCATGTCACGGCTTTAAGGTAGTGATTTACCAGGTTCTACGTGATACATCTTTATGAGTAGTGCCTCTCAGTCGACGATTGTTTGGTTAACTAATCTTGAAGGGCGACGACCCAAGCAAATGCAGGCCTAAGTGTCACCTTTCTGGGCCTAAAGGTCTGTAAGCGTTTGTTATGCCAGCGTCAGCAAACAATGGCCCTTACAACCTAGTACTTGCTGACAGTTCTCTGACGCCTGGTTCCCTGCCAGTTGACGTGCTTGCACTCCCTTTTGGTATACAGATCGTGAGCATGACTGCCAACTCATCTTCCCACTTCTGACCCGTCGAGGCGTTGTTGTTGTTGTTGGACAAAATCCTGGTTCGTTGTTGCGTGGACCAAGGGGTGTGGAGTGGAGCGGTAAGGTGCATGCTCGGCCGCGTCATCCACCTGCGTCCTTCCCGCCTCCGGTCTCCTTGACTCTGTCTTGACACCAGGCTCAAGGGGGAGGGAGGAAAGCGTGCGGTAGTTGCAGCGTAAATCTACACTCCCTATAAACTAATTCATGCGTAAGTCACCGTGCCTGTCTCACCTAGCTGTGGAGCTCACAGTGGTCATCGCTGGATGTGACGGTCGAACTGTCATGCCATAGGTACGCAAGTTCGGTTGGAATGGCGACACTGTCTCTAATAGGAACGATTTACAGTTTGGTAGGAATGCCCTGTTTGGCGCTGCTTGTGGTGGCGTGTTTTGCAATGAGAGGAGTGTTTGTCGTTTTGACATTGCACTGGATCCACCGATGGTCATCGAGGCCTATCAGTCCCCCAAATGCCCACCGTTAGTGTGGAGACGATGGCAGGTTGTATGTGCTGGCAACAGTAGTCCGTAGCAGTTCAGTCTTACAGGTCTTTCTATTCGCCTTAAAAGTGGCTATTCGGTTGGCTTCGGGGATGCAATAACAGAAATGTTCTGTGCATCTTGAGGGTAGTTCTACTATGTTTCCGGATTTATCTGTAGATGCTTGAGCAAGGCCTTCAGGATGTCCTTTTGGCAGCGCATTTGGCCGCCTTTTCTGCAACACGCCGCATCTGTGGGACCATTTTTGGCCACCTAGGGAACGGCTTGAGTGAAAATGGCTGACGTTTTTTGTTGTCATTCATGAACAGTCAACGTTTCTGTCCCGTACAACGTCCTTGTCAGAACATCGGCTCTGTACTTTTTATGTCTTATATCGCGGAGAACATATCAACGATTCCAAATGAAGGACCTCAGCTGACTGAAGATTTGGCTGTGTGTGGAGATTCGACTTGCGATGTCGTCGTCGATTTTAACGTTTCTTAAAGTCACATCGTCAGTGCATGGGAATATGTCATCTGCTGCGTAGGATATAATATGTAGGTGTGCCTATTTATAGGGCAGACCGCGTAGGTGTGACAGGTCAAATCGTACACACACTAGTTGTTCTAAACTGTCTTTGCCTGGCACCCAACTCTCATCCTTGGTTCTCAGGAGCTAGCCTCCGCCTGAGGACTACGCGACGGAAGCGGCCTAGATCGACATGCGCAAATATTCAGTAATGTGTGCGTGTTCCCACGCCCGGTTATTCTGATTCCCTTCCTTCCACAATTTCAAAAAAGTCCTACCTAGTGAACGACATACAATTTCGTAAACTTCCTAAGCTACTAGCGGTCGCTCTCCTACTAGCGCAAGTCGTGACCCAAGGTTAAGTTTAGTGGCCGTCCGGGATGTCTCAGCAGCCCCATTTAGGAAGAGCACTGATTTCCCCCGGCAGTACCTAGTATGCGAAATAGAGGTCTTTAGTTCAGTTATGTTTGCCATTGGAGGACAAATGTTCGATTACGATTCTGACCTTCTTATTGGCTCTACCGATCGCGATCTAGTAAAAATGAAAGGAGCGATTGTTCAGCGACAGAAACCCATCCTGTGGAGGACGCCTGTCTGGATGACATAATAAAAGAAAACGAAGCCATTAAGATTCTGAAACTTTTCCGACTAAACAGCATAGATAACGCGAGCTTTTAGGGGCTGAAATCAAGGCCTTTAAGGACAGTTTCGAAAAGCAAACAACAGACGAACGGCAGGGAAGTATTCAATCATACGGATTTTGGTTTTCACCTGGAATACTCTGTACAAGAGAGAGTGAAATGGATGACGCTGAAGGCGGAGCTGGAGACCTTGAAATAACAAGGCGGGAAGAGACTGGCAATAATAAATATAGTGATTGTTCGACGGCCAAAAGCCCCTCCTATGGACGATGCCTGTCATATTGGCGAAGTTCACACGGCCGAACAACTAATTCGTCGCAAAAATCAGCAAAAAACTATACACCTTTTACGAAAACGTGCAAAGCCTCTTGAACAAGCTCGACGAAATCAGAGAAACGGACATAGCCGCCCTCATGGATGCTGTAAGTCAGGCACATCCGTGGACCAGGTTTAGGCTGGTTAAAGAGGCAGGCACCCTGTCTTTTCTAGACGTTCTTCTAAGCAGAAAAGCTGACAGCAGCATCTGAAGAAGCGTCTACTGAAAGGACACCTGGTCTAGACAATATACGAACTTCTACTGTTTCGTATCCCTTCGGCAGAAACGTAATCTGATCCGCTGTTTGGTGCAAATAACTAGAAAAATCTGTTCGGCAGATAGCGTTGATGAGAAACCTAAGATGATCCAGGACGTGCTTCTTGAGGGCGGGTTTCCTGACATAATTATTGTAAGGAATCTTTCCAAATGGCCGGAAGAACTCAGCATACCGACCGCAGAAAAGAAAACTCTGTTCCTCAAAGTCCCCTTTCAAGGGGACGCGGCGAATGAGCTCCTGAGTAGGCGCCTTGACCAAGCCGTTTCAAAGACCCTCCCGGCAGCAAGAGTTCAAGTATTGTTTTCAACCAATTCCGTCTTACTCCGGGAAGGTAAGGATAAACCACTAGGTCAGACCACCTCCATGTGCATTTACTCCTTTACTTTATTCTGTGGAGTAGGCTACATTGGTCGTACGAGTCGGACCCTATCCGCATGAATACGAGAACGCCTGCCGGCGTGGCTGAGGAAGGGTAAAGATAGAAGCAGACACAGCTCCATCCTCGCACACTGGGTTGATTCTGGGCACCGTGTGGATTCCAACAATTTACAGGGTCCCAACTAACTAACCTAAGCGACTGGGTCAGCGCTTACTAGCAACGGCAGAGGCAACTGCCATCAGGCTACAGAGGCCGGCCTCTGCGCGCAGAAGAGCCTCTTGCACGCTCCGCGTCTACCCTGGGCAAGGATCGATTAAC
>CACRXP010000560.1:56081-72112 GCA_902702965.1 Spirometra erinaceieuropaei
GATCGGGCGGGGCCATAAGGGAAGTCTTGAGCTGTCGATGGAAGCGTTCGACGAGACCATTTGCTTGAGGGTGGTACGCTGTTGTTCGGATTCGGTTGGTACCGAGAAGGGATGTGAGTTCGCGAAACAGCGTGGACTCGAACGCCCTTGTACGTATAAGCAATCCCCCCCTTTGCACAATTACTCGCTGGATCAAACTGATATGAAAGGCGCAAACACGTGATATTTGTAAACTCAGCGTACTCGCGTCTACTCAAATAGTTTTTGAAAATGAACTATAGACTATCAGTTAAGTAGGGCTGCAAAACCAAACCTCGTCATTTGTACTCCCCGATATTGGGCGCCGGTTCGCCCCTCACTGCCTGGACGGACCGTTCCTATTCCCATTTCCTATTTGGGGGACTGCATAAGTCAATCTAACTTCCATAATCTGTTTAGGCATATCTCACATGACCTAGTGTCTAAATTCGCATCTGCTAGTCTCCAGATAGTGAGCCCCTATTTATGCAAGGAACAATAACATAAGGGTCGCATTGAGAACGACCTATTTTGGCCTGACTAAACTTTCAGGGGAGGGCCAATATATCTCCTTACGTGGTCGTTTTTCAGAGTGACGCTTTTATCACGTCTTCATATTGTAATAAACATTAGTCCTGTTAATGCTGTGAGTGCGCACATTTTTTATTAGAAATACCGAGGTTTCCGTGTGCAAAGAAGTGTTTTTCTCCCACATAGTGCAAAATGCGTCTTCAGTAGCATAATTTATGTCGGAAGATATGTGTTCATATTCTCCCGTAAGGCGGTGAGGAGCTCACAAAATGTTCGGAGAATGGAACACACGGGCGCGATTTGATTGGACAGGTCCACGCTCTGGATTCGGCGAACACAGAGACTGGGACTCCAGTAAAACGCTACATTACTACAGTACATGACCTATCTCATGAAATCCGGTGACAGAATCTGATATGAGAATTCAGGACGCCTTAAACGTTGCGCGTATTGCTTGCCCACTCAGCCTCTAGGAAGTGTCATCATCTTGTAGAGAAATTGTGCCCACGTAATTTTTTCAAGCAAAATTTTCATAAATTCGGTCGAAAATGGACGTCGCGGCATACTCGGGCAATTTCCTATGCTAATACCTGTTCTGGACTTCGGTTGCCTATTTGAGCGGGTTTTCTTTGGAGGGAGAGTAATTTACTCCAGTAAGTTTTAATAAGCAGAGGTTGCCGGACTTTAAAATCAATTTTTTGTCCGATGATAACCATGGTGTTCAACTTCCTAAAACAAAGGTTATTTTAAGAAAACCAGATGTTTTATCGATTTATAAAATTCAGATTAACTGATCTGTACGACTTTGTGCCCTAAAGTGCTGTAATAATGCATACAGGCAATCCTTCATTTGAATGGACTAAAATTGTTTTACCTCTGGAAATTTCTACGTGTTTTCACAGGAACGACAATCACCGAACTGTCGTTTTCAGCTTCGAGCATATCGAATATTACGTTTTGTGCAGTCAAGCTTCCGCACACACCCAATTCTGAAATGAAACGAGCAACACGTTAAAATCTTCGGTAAAATATCAGTGTATATATGGCCACTCTGTGGTGCATTCATAATCGTAGAAAAGAGCCTAAATTTGAGCAAAACGATTGAAATAGCCGCAATATAAAGAAAATGGCATGTTCTTAAGTTTATAGGCGAAATATATGAGTATCTTTTGGCAAAGTGCATGAAACAGCCGAAAGTGTCAAATTCGTTTCTTGGTCACAGTCTGCAAAAATTAAAGTACTCAGACATCCGTCAATGGAGTGCAGTATAAAAGCTCTCCTTATAGAGGTAATTTATAAGAGAGTCTTCTAAATGATCTAAGGCACATTCGTTGTTGCCTTTCGTTGTGGACGTCAGTTTTATTCGACGATGAGGGTTCGTGTTTACTTGAGTCTTCAGATGTGATACAGATGACGTTCTAAATGAAAAAGAAGGCCCGAACTCACGTTTATTTAGTGTATGCCTCCAAGAAGTATCTTATTTTAAAATGTTTAAAAGACACATAATACAGAATCTGTCCTTATTGCGATCGTATGTAAATACTGATAATGAGGAAATATTGATTGATAATTCAAGGCCGATTTGAAACTCAACGTAATCCTGAGCGAACGAAAAGTGTAAATAACTTCAACGGAAGAAATGTTCTTTTGATAAACACAAAATGGTATGCTTATGATTACACGTGTCAATTCTATTTAAAATTATTTGGCATCTCTCGACCCTGCAACATGTGATCTTATGAAAACGTTTGTTCCCTGTCGGCGAACTCAAGCGATATCTTGCTTTTCTTATTGTTCCTCAACTCAATTTATTCAAAAAAACTAAAGGACATCACGAATCATCTGGAAACTGTTTTGGAATCTACACTCAAAATGCAGGCTGTTGACTGTTATTTTATTTGGTATTTCATATGCACTTAGTCTTTTTCCACGGGCGGACGTTTCGAAAATTTAAAAATGACGTTTAATAAATTACATCCATTTTTGACGGTTTCGGGATTTTGCGGTTTTCTTAAAAAAAATGGCATTTCTTAATAAAGCAAAATTACCTCTATTATTTATTTTATGCTTTGAGTTCTCCTCAATTTGCGCTTTATTAATATCGACGTTGGGTCCACAGATTTGTGTCTGTTTGCGAGTGATTAGTGACCATTAGTCACTTTCAACACATTTAATGAGTTAGGTCACCCACTGTAACTAGTGTTATTTTGGTACGAATAGAACCCGGTAGGAGTTATTTTTTATCGGAACGTCGTTCATCACAGAAGACAGAATAAGGAGATTGGCTTAAACATGGTTTGGCAACAAGCGTAGACATCACCCTTGTTGAGCTCAAGGTTTAGTGCACCAGCTGAGGACTCCATTTTCATCAACCTACAAGCACAACACAGAACTAGGTCTGAATCTGCGCTACCTGAAATTTGAAATTTCGAATCACGCACCATCAGTCGAGGCATGTAAATTACATCAAACAAATCTTAGGTACGCCATGTCCTCTCTACAGTCGGATGACAAATGGTTTTATGCGTCGCGTCAAATCTACTGATCCTAAGCCGGAGCGGCTTAGGGCGGATGAAGAAGAACTCCCACACGTCCTTTTGATTGGTTTTTTTAATACTGTTGTGGGCCGTGATAGCAGTACAGGTTGAAAGAGTCAAAACCTCCAAGCGTGGAGCGAAGGGACGTTCACGCTGCGCATATGAAAGTGATTGTCCTTGAAAAGTAAGCAGCGAAGAATATATAAACGTGCTGCACAAAACCCACCCACACCAAGCAAGATGCTGCTGATTTTGGGCCTAATCGTTTTGCTTCCACTGACGGGTAATTACATTGGGCATCGTTTTATATTTTTGTATCTAAATACAACCAACTTAGTTGAATTGCTAAGTTTTAAATCCGGCTTACATTTCCTTAAACAGTAACATACTCGAATCTCGATTTATTAATGGCCAGGTCTGGTTTCCTCATTTTAATAATTCTGCAGAATCTAGCAAAAGACAACTCTGCGTAAGCACTGCATATTAGTTCAGTTTTATGCGGACGCGCTAACATCGGTTGACATCCATTACTTAGCCCTGATTTGTACAGATAAAGTCGACTGTCCTTTACTTATTCCTGTACGCCTAAGATAGGGTTGTGACAAAAACAATAAAATGACCATGTTGGGCCAGTCCCATTGCTACTGCAATGAGTGTGAAGGATGTAAAGCGTACTTTATAATGGTATAAATGCCACGACAATGACTAGTTGTCTGAAAGTGCGTTTAGGTCTAAAAGTGCCATTTCCTGCAGTGATTAGTTTGGGAGTCCAAAGAACTCAGACATCAGGCAAATGTGTTGAAGTGGCACTCGAATGTCATAAAGTCTGGTCTTTCATGAATTTAATTACAAGACGAAGTCTGGAAATACTTGTAATACATCTCAGGCATCACCAGACGTATTTTTGTTTGCTTAACTGCACGCCAGTCTCTGGAAGGTGGACCGTCCAGTATTTTATATCAGAGCACATCATGGATTATCTGCTTGTGTTCATGGTAAACTATTTCCATCAAAATATCTCCTCAAAATGATCACTTTGTTCTCGCCACTACTGTTCTTTCTGACACCATTTGTTTGAAAATATTCGAATTCACAAAACTGAAAAAATTAAGCTGAATAAATGGGCACTTTTAAAATTTTTGATTTTAGCGAACGCTGGAACCGAATTGGATACAAATGTCATTACGAAAGTTGGAGGATGTCACATGTTCAGCGTTCGTCTACCATATGCGCCAGAGGCACGTCAACCATACGTCTACAGGGCATTTTAATTGAGAAGATTTTGTTTAATTGACGACAGTCAGCATATGCGGTAAAAGATGCATTAACGACAAGTTTCGACCAGGGCAGTTACAAAAATTAAAATTTGACATTAAATATGGCAAGGATCGCTTACACCGTCCTAGTCCCGAGGGTAAGCGCAATGGAGGACATTGAAAGGAAGGAAAACCGAAGGAGGATACTGAAGTTCTCGGTGGGAAAGAAGTCGAAGATAAAGCGGAAAAGGCCAACACGACGTTTGGCGACAAATGTCGTTTGAATGAAGAAAGCGTAGTATCCCAGCAAAGAACCAGGCTGGCAGGACACGCCAGCAGCAATATTCTAAACATAAAGTTAATCGTTACACTAACCTTAAAAGTAGACCAAAACGCTAACACAATTGTAAACCCAAATCTAACCCTAAACGTAACATTAAACTTAGCCCTAGACGTAACACAACACTTAAAGTTAACACTAAAAGCAAACCCAAATTTCAAATTCAAATTTCAAACCCTAACTCTAACCGGAACCCTTAAAATTCACACAAACCCTAACGCTAAACTTAACGCTCAGCCTTACGCTAACCCTATCTCTAAACCGTTTTAGCTTTGGCTACTTTCCCAATAGCGATTTTAACATCCTCATTTACCATACCTTACTTGCAATTCTACCATTGCGCATACACTTGGGACCAGGGCAGTGTAACCGATCCTTTCCTTAACTGCGATCCATCAAACTAAATAAGCTCAAATGAGCTTATTTTATGTGTTAGTTTGAAAGTTTACACGTACATTTGGATGGATGGAAGGAAGGATATTAGATACCCAAAGCTTTGTCATACCTAAGCTGCCAACTTTGGACCTGATTTACCTAAGATATTTAGACTAAGCTAGCGTAGCAATGGCTTTAATAATATTTTATGTTCTATTTTAAAAAAGTAATAGAACATTCCATTATATGTGTGGCAGAGCTCTAGTAGAATTCAGTTCGTTTTTATTCTGACAATCGGCCTCCTTCATCATGCTTAAATCGTTTTTTTTGAATTTCAAGTTTTACATTCTCGATTTCGACAACTTCTACTTCGAGGACGATTTCTGCTACTCAGCCACTAACTGGGACTTGTTTATGAATTGCAGACTTGATCGAGGTATGGTTTCCTACTATTAGAAATGACACAGGATAGGACCTTTACTTGATTGCTGTATTTTTTTGAAGTCGTTCACATCCTTCTGTTCTCAATATAACTTTTTACAACATCTTCAGTTTCACGCGTGGTCTGAGAAAGGCATAAATTTAAATGAAATATAACAGAATGATTACAAACTGTTTTTGCATGGGAATTAAGCCGAAGCCCTTAGAGCGCGGGTTGTGGATTTGTAAGGTCCCCTCCCTCTTTGAAATTCGATCCTCATTCTCGTTAATTACTCAGTAGGTTTTAGCCTCTCCAAATATGAATCTGATAAAAAACAATGGTTTATAAAATACAAAAGTTCCCTCAAAAACGCTCCACCAGTGCTCATCTGGCTGTTGTTGATATCGGGTTAGTGACTGCTATTTTGGGCGGATAAGATAAACGTATCATGTGAATTGTTTAGAACATACGATGTTCAGCAGTGTAACAACTTCATTTAAATTCTCCGACATATTTCGAAATAACTGGTTTGAAAGCGCGTTTACCGGCAATCAGTAATATATATGTCGCCCATTTCAGTCTTTGTCGTGTATTTGCTAATTTATTCCCTAACTGTAAATGTCAACTTCACCTTATTTAAGATGACTCCGGATATATTGCGAATCTAACGGTCTGCAATCCCCAGACCCACATACGACTAAGCTGGAGAATGCCCGAATTCTTCAAACTCGCTAATATGCCCTACATAACTCAGTTCTTCATGCCCAACAATGAATGGAAGAAAAGGGACGAATGTACGTCTTAGGGTGCTTCATTGACATAAATAAAATTTGTATCATGATTCTCGGACTTTCTCATGAACTCACTCCGTTAACCACCGTAGACTGCCTACAGCCACAGTACTCCACTCCCCTGATCCGTACTAACCTCACGGAAGACGTCGCAGAAATCAAGTGTGTCATCTACCTGCCCTCCTGCTTCTATAGTGAGACCGTGAGTTAGATTGTTTTTTGTCAAAAAATTAAAATCTAAGTTACCGTCTGTCTTAATCTTAAGAGTGTCATCTTACTGATACATTTGCTTGCTGACTCCACCAGCTTAGATTTTAAAGTTAATTTCATCAACTGAACATCTTGAACCTAGTTTTTTTATTAGAGCGATCTTTCAAATGAAATCAAGTTGACAGTATGTGCTAATTAAGTGAAACAACTGAGTCTGTAAATAATATTTATCCCAATCGTTATTAATAATAGGTCGTGAATTCTTCATAGTTTTTATTTTAGTTGGACTAAATGAAACGTTCAGTTTTCCTCATTTAAAATGGACATAATGGAGGACATTTTTAATCCCAACTGAGTATGCGTTGTATAAAGCATTACGCCTATTAGTGCTGCAGTGATAGAAGTCAAAAACGCTATAAAATCATGCTGAAGACCTTATGATCTACGTGAAAACTGATCGTGCTTGAAGCCATTACGCAGGTGGTTTTCTCTCAGCATTAGCCTTTTTAATTTGGACATAAAAAGCGGTCCTATAACTGCTTCAATTGTTTTTTGATAACCTTCCTATCTGATTCGTTGCGGGTTAAAAAATCTTGGCAAAATAAACGAAAAAATAAAACGAAAATCTGAGCTCCGCGGTGTGCAAGAGATGAGTACGTGCATCTGCAGCTTTAAATATTATCAGGGTAACGAGATCATTAACAATGCTGAGAATTTTTTATTTTTCTAATCACTTATATTTATAAATTATTTTCCGTTTTCGCAGATTCAAATTTATGGACTATACGAGAATTATTGTGACGGAAGCAATGGGCGAAAACCTTGTGGTGCGTGATTTAAACACCCCAGCGTCTTATTTATATCCCCTCGAAACACATTGTGGATACCACACATCTACTACTCCTAGACTCGAGTCGCTGATGTGGGGGAATGTATACGATACGGCTGTATAGTTAAAACATAAGTAATATTCATATGTGGAGGGTCAGAAAGCCTATCAAGTACAGGGCTGATCAAAGGGGAACAGATGCCGAGCGTGCACGAAAAACATATGTAGTAATTCCTTGTTAAAATGAGTCCAATTTCTGTCAGATTAAGCGTCCCTATTTTACTCCGAATGTAGCAGACTTTATTTACACATTTTTTGCCTACAATATTTATTTGCTGCGAAGGGGCGAAAGCTGGTATTTGTATCATGTTAAATTGCTAAAGAGATCCTGCTCCTTTGCTCCTTACGAACTTTTTCAAGCATATGCAGCCCAAAAACTGATAAGAGAGGTCTAGTAGCATTAGCGTTAGATGATATTTCTCAGGCTGCAAAAAACTTCTACTTGTACATATCGTCTGTAGCCCTATTTGCTGTTCGAACTTAATAATTAAAGATGCAGATCTGCACTTTTCGCAGTAAGCTAACAGGATGGCCAGCAGTGACTCTAGTGGAGGTCAGGGCTAATGCGTGTGGGGTCGTTTGATCAATTACGTTTGCATATTTGTAGGCATCGGACATGGTATTATTGAACACATTTCAAGAAGCAGATTATTTAAAATGTTGAAACAACTTTAAAGGAGGCAACACTGCTCTGATTTACACACTTATGCAATCCGAAGTCGCGATTCTTTTCATCCGACGAGGATGTCGATTCTTTTCATTTAGGAGCATAGCAGGTCTTTACAGTGTGCCTATTTTCAAACAAAATATATAATTAACGTCATATAAAGTGGTCTGATTAATTTCTGTAATGATAACTTACAATTAAGAATTCAACTCACCCTGAATACCCGAGACAGAGTATTACTTCTGGTTGCACACTGGAGATATTAAAACCACATCCTTCATACTACTTAGCAGACTGCGTTGCAGGCCAAGCTGCAAAGGCAAACCAAATGGCAAGACACGACCGGTCAATGTATTTTTTTATTTCTCTGCTAGGATAACTCCGAGTTTTGGTTTTTACAGACGTTTCCGCAGTTTCACCGTGTGATTCTAATATCTTCGAGCATGTCGAATTCACTAATATAAAAAATCAACTTTATTTGACTTTAAGAGGAAGAGGTTTAAATCAACGTAAAGCTTACCTCTTCTTCCAAACAAAACAACAGTCTCTTTTTATTCACTTCAGGCCGTCGCATAATCGGAACCAACCTGATTGAGTTTACAACTACTGTGCCACACAATCCGCAAAATAAAACTCAGTATGTATTCTGCGCAACCGACAGGGACACGCTATCCATTCAACTCACCTGGAGGCCTCAGGGTACGTCATGCATGCAGTTTTCGTTATTCATGCATAGTAATGAGAGTTAACCGTCTGAATTTCTTCGATCTCTTCAAACACTTTAATGACCAGCAGTTGGTTGCACAGACTATGTGTATGTGGTCGTTGCAATCATCGAAAGCTCAAATTAAAGTTCAACCGTCGCATCAGAGATGTCTAACTTGTGCTCTACAGGAAAGCGAAGCGGACACGGTGACTTGCTCATCATTTAGTCTACAGTGAGTGTAGACCTGCGCGGTATCCATCGCACCCTCAAATCTTACTCCTTATCTGGACCCGGTGTCAAGACAGAGGCAAGAAGACCGGAGACAGAAAGTGCGCAGGTGGATGACGTGGCCGAACACGCGTCTTGGCGTTCCACTCTGCAGCTCCTGGTGCATGAAGTTGACCAGTAACAACAACCACAACAAAACGGACGTGGATGAGTGGGCTACCATGCCTAAGGACCTGTATAACCGGCGGGAATGCAAACGCCAGCACACAACAGGCAGCCAGTGGCATGGCAGACTGTTATATCCCCAATTAGTATAACGCCAGTTCTGTGCGAAAAAGAAGACAGACAGGATAGGAGAGAACAGCTTTACTGTGTCAGTCACTCTGTGTACATCTACTCTTAATCCTTCCGTCCGTGGCTTCGTATTCAAGGGCTCAGCCTTCGTCTGGTTTGCGTGTTCCTACTGGTCCAGTCCTGAGCGCCCGCATGGGCGGGCCCTCGCGTGTTGCTGGCCCCTGGAGGTCGAGCATGACTCAGCGGCGTGCTGATGTCTGGCTCGCATGCGGGCTTCCTAGGCGAGGCTGTCCGGCGAGTTTGCGGTTCTTTGTCAGGCGCGACCCCCGGACGACAGCAACGGTGCGTCGTGTTCTGGGCCGTCCTAACACAGACGCTCAAAAGCATTAGAGCACATCCGTTTTAAAAATACCGAGTTTTCAAACGATACTTATAATTATTACAGTAATCGCAGTTGGTAGACTCTATATCTTGTCGTACATACCACCTATGCAATCCATAGTATTTGGAGCCTGCTACGTATGATCAAGCAGCTAATTTCACGCATAACCATTTTAGAGACAACAACAACTGAAATAACGACCACTACATCACAAGGTAGGAAAGCCGCAGTAATCATACAGTTGCTACTGTGAATTCCACAGCAAAATTCTACCATTAGCTCATTCGTAAATTAATTTCGTTTTAGAAACGCCCAGTGAGGCACTCACGACAGCAAGTGACGAAACTACCGGATCAGGTTTGTATATCATTCCAATGACCTGATGTTTAATTTTTGCAAAAACGTACCAGAATATTCACAATAAGAAGGAAGGGGGAGGTGTATTTAGTAGCCGACAAACGTGAGAAAATAACAAATGTTGAATTGTTTATCAACATAGAATAGAACATAAAATCATAGAACATCATAGAACAATCATAGAACATTTGTAAAAGATTATGCGCTGGCAACCAGCAGCGTTCCAATTACGAACAGATTCACAGAACAAAGCGTATACCATAAGAGCGTAGGGTGGCACTGCACGTTGAGGTTTCTAGTCAGATGCATATGAATGCCATAAAAAAGGAAAAAAAAACGTAAGAGAGAAGAAGGAAGCGAAATTTCGAAGAAGCTAAGGATGAATGGTATAAACACTCACCAAGAGAAGAAGAAAAAGAAAAATAAGTAATCAAGTTGAAATTAGGATAAGGTCACGCATAACCACTTTAGAGAAAACAACTGAAATAACGACCACTGCAACGCAAGGTAGGAAAGCCGCAATGATCGTACAGTTGCTACTGTGATTTCCGCAGCAAGCTTCTACCATTAGCTCATTCGTAAATTAATTTCGTTTTAGAAACGCCCAGTGAGGCACTCACGACAGCAAGTGACGAAACTACCGGATCAGGTTTGTAAACCACTTCAATGCCCTGATATTTAATTTTTACAAAAACGCACCAGCACATGGTCTGCTTGACCATGATCATGATCAGCAACCACAACGACAACAAAAGAAAGGACGTGGATGAGTGGGAAGCTATGCAGAGCTCCTGTATACACGGCGGGAACGCAAGTGCCAGCACACACCAGGCAGCGAGTGGCATGACGGATGCTCCCAAGCATTTGAGCCCAGTCGTTTTAAAAATACCGAGTTTTTAACCGATACTTATACTTATTACAGTAATCGTAGTTGGTAGACTTTACAGCTTGTGGTATAGTAGGTGGACTAATTCATGAAGTGTCAACCGAAATTCCGAATCACGTTTTCGTTTCGAAAAGATTAATTAAGTAGGGTTGTAAGACCAGGCAGACTGCAACATAATTCTATAATAATTCACTTACATCAGGATGCGGACTTTCGAACGAACGTCTTTCTGGCTTCAAACAAAAATTATACTCTAGAAAAATAACTACTTAAGTAGAATGTATGTCCCTGATTGATTTTCGATGCCCGTAAAGGTCCAATTATATTTCCTGGAAAGCACGCATAAAAATATTCATTCTTTCGTTCACTGGGTAGGCACTTACGTATTTTTTTAACTTTGTACTCGAAGGAGGGACAAAATTCGGTTTTAAAGATGTTTCTAATTGAGGGATTTTACTGTGCAATGGCCGTTCCTGAATCGTGATGTCTCTGCATTTACCAGTGTGGCTTGTAAAGTTAACAATATGGATCAAATCCAATGCTAAATTTCATGAGAACTATATGATCCCTTCTTATTGCCGTAAAGACATGTGTGGTTTTCCGTACGGGAAAGATATACGGCTAGTAGTTTGGAAATCTTGAATCCGGGTGTAACGGTAGAGAGGATTAAAAATTATTCGGGACTTGGAAAAGTTTTCGAGAACCAAATTATACCCTTCCTTCGAGTATAAGATTGGAAGAAGACGTAATTGTCTACCGAATAAGCGAAAGAATGAACATTGTTATGCATGTTTGCCATGAAACATAATTGGACATTTAGGGGCATCAAAAATCAATGAGGAAAATGCATGCTATTTAAGTAGTCATTTTTCCAGGACTTAGATTTGCATTCAGCCAGAAGGTGGTTTTTTTCGAAAGCCGGCATCCTGAGGTAACTGCAGTATCATATATTTTTGTTGCAGGATAATACGTTTTACAACACTACTTAATTGATCTTTTCGAAACGAAAATGCATTTCGGAATTTTGGTTGGCATTTCATGAGTTAGACCAACTACTGCACATATCACCTATAGTATCCATAGTATTCGGAACCCGCTACGCAATGATCAAGCAGCTAATTTCACGCATAACCATTTTAGAGACAACAACAACTGAAATAACGACCACTACATCACAAGGTAGGAAAGCCGCAGTAATCATACAGTTGCTACTGTGAATTCCGCAGCAAGCTTCTACCATTAGCTCATTCGTGAATTAATTTCGTTTTAGAAACGTCCAGTGAAGAACTCACGACAGCAAATGACGAAACTACCGGATCAGGTTTGTAAACCAATTCAATGCCCCGATCTTAATTTTTACAAAAACGCACCAGCATATTCACAATAAGAAGGAAGGGGGAGGTGTATTTAGTAGCCGAAAATCGTGAGTAAATTATATATATATATATATATATATATATATGATAAAGAGAAGGCTCTTCGGAAAAATCGAGTTGTACTCGTCAATTTTCAAGTCAGTGACACCGACCCGTCGTCAGACGAAATGAACAGAGGGAAAAGTGAAATCGGCAGACCAGGTCGGCTGGCGCGACAGGACAGATAACGACAAACAGACAGCTGATGCGTGAGAGGGGGGGTACCGAGTTATGGTAGGCTGTGGGGCAGGGAGAGGGAAGGCATAACCGTGAGGCTCCCTGTCTTGGAGGTAGAGAAAACTTGGGGGATTGCGGATCAAATGGGAATGCGGGCGGCTGGTCACTGGTGCGGGATGAGGTCAGGGGGTAATGCGCCGGCGTTAGAGGTGTTAGGGGTTTCGGTTGTTTTTCACCGTGTCACAAAAGAGGGGGGGCGGAATGGCGAAACAGCATGCGTCTACGTGGCCGAGTGGGGGTTAGCAGTTGTTAGGGTGTGGGAACAAGACAGTGAGCGTGTTCGTAAGCCCTAGTAATGAGCGTCTAGATCGACGTGGCGGTTGATGCTGGTCGTGCCAGAAAGCCAAGCTTCAAGGAATTCTCGCGCCTGTCTGGTGTTAGCCCTTGCGATCACTTCAGTACCGTCCCAATTGAAGCGGTGGTCGTGCTCATGGGCGTGCGCAAACACGAGGGACAGAGGGTCACGTCTGCGGAGGGCTAACTTGTGCTCGTTGATGCGAGTCTCCAGACGCGAGTAATTCTCTTTATCATTATATCACCTCGGAATGCACACCACATCCGATATTCAATATATATATATATATATATATATATATAGCAGCAAGGAGGGACGACAGAGAATGCGGGTAGATTGATACAGCACTGTTTCGGGATTATTCTGCCTTCATTCAGCCAATCATAACCCTGACCACCAGCAGCTGAGACCAGAAACACAAACATGCGCACAGACGCACCTGGCGCAGTCGGTCCAACACAGAGGCCTACCAGATGGGTCATAAGCACATCATCGAACCGAAATTCATCAGTGCCTCACCACCTCTCATTCTCTGTCGCTGCAGATAGGGTATTTATCAATCAGGAATGGGCGAACAACGATCAATTGGCTTCACAAAGCAAACAAGCTCCGTATGGGCGATAGGGGTCACGAACAGACAACCACCTTCCAGGCCGAAGTCGGCATCCTCCTTCTCATCCTGCACTTGCTATACATCTTCCATGCCGAGCGAAGCCTTACCTGAGCTCTGCTTCGGTCAGGCTGGCTGCAGAATACCGACGTCTGCAGCCTTGTGCGCCCAGCTTCTTCTTCTTCCTCATCATAAGGCATGCAATGAGGGAGTGTTGAGCAGCACGAGGAGGAGTTGGTTGCAGAATTGCGAGTTGGCCATGAGCAGAATGCTACACGCCGGTAGCTTTAGCATCAATATGACTAGAGAGAAGGAAGTCCTGTCTGCGCGGGCATGCTTCCTTTCATATGACATTGAGAAGAGGCATTCAGAGCAGCGGCAGCAGCAGATATGCTGCTTCAGTGTTGCAGATGTAGACAGGGAGATATGCATATATAGAGGGAGTGAGGGAGGGTTATTGGAAGCGTAATGGAGAATGTTGTCTCTGTTGCATGATGCATGTGTTGCAGACGACAGAATGCCATCGCATGATGACTGCGCCTTCATTGTCCTTCATTTTTAGGAACGTCAAGTGAGGCCTTCCCGCCAGTGAGTGGGGAAACGGAGGAACCAGGTTTGTCCACCATTGCAATCATGCACCCACCACATTGCTTGCAGCCTGCACCAGCACGTCATCACCCAGAGGGCATCCATTAGCCCACTCAGTAGTGACAGTGACAGGCCATAGATATTTTACAATGCAATGTGTAATGATGCCTTTGGAATAGGAGAAGAAGTCGGGCTGGCGGGCGCGCGGGTTGTGCATAGTGCTGGCGTGCGTCCTTCATCATACAAATTGCCACCTCAGGCAGGGCCGTGGATGCGCATTGGGAGGAGGAAGAAGGAGGAGAGCCTGCAAGGCCTCCTCCTTCTCATCCTGCACTTGCTATACATCTTCCATGCCGAGCGAAGCTTTACCTGAGCTCTGCTTCGGTCAGGCTGGCTGCAGAATACCGACGTCTGCAGCCTTGTGCGCCCAGCTTCTTCTTCTTCTTCTTCCTCATCATAAGGCATGCAATGAGGGAGTGTTGAGCAGCACGAGAAGGAGTTGGATGCAGAATTGCGAGTTGGCCATGAGCAGAATGCTACACGCCGGTAGCTTTAGCATCAATATGACTAGAGAGGAGGAAGTCCTGTCTGCGCGGGCATGCTTCCTTTCATATGACATTGAGAAGAGGCATTCAGAGCAGCGGCAGCAGCAGATATGCTGCTTCAGTGTTGCAGATGTAGACAGGGAGATATACATATATAGAGGGAGTGAGGGAGGGTTATTGGAAGCGTAATGGAGAATGTTGTCTCTGTTGCATGATGCATGTGTTGCAGACGACAGAATGCCATCGCATGATGACTGCGCCTTCATTGTCCTTCATTTTTAGGAACGTCAAGTGAGGCCTTCCCGCCAGTGAGTGGGGAAACGGAGGAACCAGGTTTGTCCACCATTGCAAACATGCAGCCACCACATTGCTTGCAGCCTGCACCAGCACGTCATCAGCCAGAGGGCATCCATTTGCCCACTCAGTAGTGACAGTGACAGGCCATAGATATTTTACAATGCAATGTGTAATGATGCCTTTGGAATAGGAGAAGAAGTCGGGCTGGCGGGCACGCGGGTTGTGCATAGTGCTGGCGTGCGTCCTTCATCATACAAATTGCCACCTCAGGCAGGGCCGTGGATGCGCATTGGGAGGAGGAAGAAGGAGGAGAGCCTGCAAGGCCTCCTCCTTCTCATCCTGCACTTGCTATACATCTTCCATGCCGAGCGAAGCCTTACCTGAGCTCTGCTTCGGTCAGGCTGGCTGCAGAATACCGACGTCTGCAGCCTTGTGCGCCCAGCTTCTTCTTCTTCTTCTTCTTCCTCATCATAAGGCATGCAATGAGGGAGTGTTGAGCAGCACGAGGAGGAGTTGGATGCAGAAATGCGAGTTGGCCATGAGCAGAATGCACACGCCGGTAGCTATAGCATCAATATGACTAGAGAGAAGGAAGTCCTGTCTGCGCGGGCATGCTTCCCTTCATATGACATTGAGAAGAGGCATTCAGAGCAGCGGCAGCAGCAGATATGCTGCTTCAGTGTTGCAGATGTAGACAGGGAGATATGCATATATAGAGGGAGTGAGGGAGGGTTATTGGAAGCGTAATGGAGAATGTTGTCTCTGTTGCATGATGCATGTGTTGCAGACGACAGAATGCCATCGCATGATGACTGCGCCTTCATTGTCCTTCATTTTTAGGAACGTCAAGTGAGGCCTTCCCGCCAGTGAGTGGGGAAACGGAGGAACCAGGTTTGTCCACCATTGCAAACATGCAGCCACCACATTGCTTGCAGCCTGCACCAGCACGTCATCACCCAGAGGGCATCCATTTGCCCACTCAGTAGTGACAGTGACAGGCCATAGATATTTTACAATGCAATGTGTAATGATGCCTTTGGAATAGGAGAAGAAGTCGGGCTGGCGGGCGCGCGGGTTGTGCATAGTGCTGGCGTGCGTCCTTCATCATACAAATTGCCACCTCAGGCAGGGCCGTGGATGCGCATTGGGAGGAGGA
>CACRXP010000560.1:72581-106186 GCA_902702965.1 Spirometra erinaceieuropaei
CTTCTTCTTCCTCATCATAAGGCATGCAATGAGGGAGTGTTGAGCAGCACGAGGAGGAGTTGGATGCAGAATTGCGAGTTGGCCATGAGCAGAATGCTACACGCCGGTAGCTTTAGCATCAATATGACTAGAGAGAAGGAAGTCCTGTCTGCGCGGGCATGCTTCCTTTCATATGACATTGAGAAGAGGCATTCAGAGCAGCGGCAGCAGCAGATATGCTGCTTCAGTGTTGCAGATGTAGACAGGGAGATATGCATATATAGAGGGAGTGAGGGAGGGTTATTGGAAGCGTAATGGAGAATGTTGTCTCTGTTGCATGATGCATGTGTTGCGAACGACAGAATGCCATCGCATGATGACTGCGCCTTCATTGTCCTTCATTTTTAGGAACGTCAAGTGAGGCCTTCCCGCCAGTGAGTGGGGAAACGGAGGAACCAGGTTTGTCCACCATTGCAAACATGCAGCCACCACATTGCTTGCAGCCTGCACCAGCACGTCATCAGCCAGAGGGCATCCATTTGCCCACTCAGTAGTGACAGTGACAGGCCATAGATATTTTACAATGCACTGTGTAATGATGCCTTCGGAATAGGAGAAGAAGTCGGGCTGGCGGGCGCGCGGGTTGTGCATAGTGCTGGCGTGCGTCCTTCATCATACAAATTGCCACCTCAGGCAGGGCCGTGGATGCGCATTGGGAGGAGGAAGAAGAAGGAGAGCCTGCAAGGCCTCCTCCTTCTCATCCTGCACTTGCTATACATCTTCCATGCCGAGCGAAGCCTTACCTGAGCTCTGCTTCGGTCAGGCTGGCTGCAGAATACCGACGTCTGCAGCATTGTGCGCCCAGCTTCTTCTTCTTCTTCTTCTTCCTCATCATAAGGCATGCAATGAGGGAGTGTTGAGCAGCACGAGGAGGAGTTGGATGCAGAATTGCGAGTTGGCCATGAGCAGAATGCTACACGCCGGTAGCTTTAGCATCAATATGACTAGAGAGAAGGAAGTCCTGTCTGCGCGGGCATGCTTCCTTTCATATGACATTGAGAAGAGGCATTCAGAGCAGCGGCAGCAGCAGATATGCTGCTTCAGTGTTGCAGATGTAGACAGGGAGATATGCATATATAGAGGGAGTGAGGGAGGGTTATTGGAAGCGTAATGGAGAATGTTGCCTCTGTTGCATGATGCATGTGTTGCAGACGACAGAATGCCATCGCATGATGACTGCGCCTTCATTGTCCTTCATTTTTAGGAACGTCAAGTGAGGCCTTCCCGCCAGTGAGTGGGGAAACGGAGGAACCAGGTTTGTCCACCATTGCAAACATGCAGCCACCACATTGCTTGCAGCCTGCTCCAGCACGTCATCAGCCAGAGGGCATCCATTTGCCCACTCAGTAGTGACAGTGACAGGCCATAGATATTTTACAATGCAATGTGTAATGATGCCTTTGGAATAGGCGAAGAAGTCGGGCTGGCGGGCGCGCGGGTTGTGCATAGTGCTGGCGTGCGTCCTTCATCATACAAATTGCCACCTCAGGCAGGGCCGTGGATGCGCATTGGGAGGAGGAAGAAGGAGGAGAGCCTGCAAGGCCTCCTCCTTCTCATTCTGCACTTGCTATACATCTTCCATGCCGAGCGAAGCCTTACCTGAGCTCTGCTTCGGTCAGGCTGGCTGCAGAATACCGACGTCTGCAGCCTTGTGCGCCCAGCTTCTTCTTCTTCTTCTTCTTCTTCCTCATCATAAGGCATGCAATGAGGGAGTGTTGAGCAGCACGAGGAGGAGTTGGATGCAGAATTGCGAGTTGGCCATGAGCAGAATGCTACACGCCGGTAGCTTTAGCATCAATATGACTAGAGAGAAGGAAGTCCTGTCTGCGCGGGCATGCTTCCTTTCATATGACATTGAGAAGAGGCATTCAGAGCAGCGGCAGCAGCAGATATGCTGCTTCAGTGTTGCAGATGTAGACAGGGAGATATGCATATATAGAGGGAGTGAGGGAGGGTTATTGAAAGCGTAATGGAGAATGTTGTCTCTGTTGCATGATGCATGTGTTGCAGACGACAGAATGCCATCGCATGATGACTGCGCCTTCATTGTCCTTCATTTTTAGGAACGTCAAGTGAGGCCTTCCCGCCAGTGAGTGGAGAAACGGAGGAACCAGGTTTGTCCACCATTGCAAACATGCAGCCACCACATTGCTTGCAGCCTGCACCAGCACGTCATCACCCAGAGGGCATCCATTTGCCCACTCAGTAGTGACAGTGACAGGCCATAGATATTTTACAATGCAATGTGTAATGATGCCTTTGGAATAGGAGAAGAAGTCGGGCTGGCGGGCGCGCGGGTTGTGCATAGTGCTGGCGTGCGTCCTTCATCATACAAATTGCCACCTCAGGCAGGGCCGTGGATGCGCATTGGGAGGAGGAAGAAGGAGGAGAGCCTGCAAGGCCTCCTCCTTCTCATCCTGCACTTGCTATACATCTTCCATGCCGAGCGAAGCCTTACCTGAGCTCTGCTTCGGTCAGGCTGGCTGAGAATACCGACGTCTGCAGCCTTGTGCGCCCAGCTTCTTCTTCTTCTTCTTCCTCTTCCTCATCATAAGGCATGCAATGAGGGAGTGTTGAGCAGCACGAGGAGGAGTTGGATGCAGAATTGCGAGTTGGCCATGAGCAGAATGCTACACGCCGGTAGCTTTAGCATCAATATGACTAGAGAGAAGGAAGTCCTGTCTGCGCGGGCATGCTTCCTTTCATATGACATTGAGAAGAGGCATTCAGAGCAGCGGCAGCAGCAGATATGCTGCTTCAGTGTTGCAGATGTAGACAGGGAGATATGCATATATAGAGGGAGTGAGGGAGGGTTATTGGAAGCGTAATGGAGAATGTTGTCTCTGTTGCATGATGCATGTGTTGCAGACGACAGAATGCCATCGCATGATGACTGCGCCTTCATTGTCCTTCATTTTTAGGAACGTCAAGTGAGGCCTTCCCGCCAGTGAGTGGGGAAACGGAGGAACCAGGTTTGTCCACCATTGCAAACATGCAGCCACCACATTGCTTGCAGCCTGCACCAGCACGTCATCACCCAGAGGGCATCCATTTGCCCACTCAGTAGTGACAGTGACAGGCCATAGATATTTTACAATGCAATGTGTAATGATGCCTTTGGAATAGGAGAAGAAGTCGGGCTGGCGGGCGCGCGGGTTGTGCATAGTGCTGGCGTGCGTCCTTCATCATACAAATTGCCACCTCAGGCAGGGCCGTGGATGCGCATTGGGAGGAGGAAGAAGGAGGAGAGCCTGCAAGGCCTCCTCCTTCTCATCCTGCACTTGCTATACATCTTCCATGCCGAGCGAAGCCTTACCTGAGCTCTGCTTCGGTCAGGCTGGCTTGTTCTTCTTCTTCATTTTCGTCTTCTTCTTCATTATGCGTAGGCATTAATTGTGTCTAATTTCTTTGTTGTTTTTTTCCTTTTGCTTACGTTTATCAGCCTTGTTTCTTTCTTTGTTTTTTCTCTGCGCATTCTTTTTTGCTTTTTTTCTTTTCGTTTTTGGTTTTCTGACTTTTTTCGCTTTTTCTCTTTTTCCTTTTCGCTTTTTTCTTTCTCTTTTTCTTCTCTTGGCTTTATTTTTTTCTGCGTTTTCTCTTAGTTTTTACTTGTCTTCTGTTTTTTTATTTCTTTTTTTATGGCGTGCCTTGTTTTTTATTTTTCTTATGCTCTCCTCTTTTCTCCCTCCACTCTTTTTTTTGCTTTTATTCTTATTTCTCATTGAAATTTTTCTTACCTTTGCCTTTCCTCGTCTTCTTTTTCGGAACGTTTTTTATTAAGTTTTTGTATTTTTGATGAAATCTTTTTAATCTGTTTCTTTTTCTTCGCATTTGTTCTCATTTTTAATACCCTGATCGTTATTCGTTTGTCAAATATTTGCTGCGGCCCTAATCCAACATTGAAGGTGGAGACCTTCAATGTTGGATTACTACATTTGACGTGTCTTTTTCATCTTTTGTTTGGTGCCTTTTGTGTAGTCTTTTATCCTTTATGGCTAATATTTTTACAGATCTCTATCGTCACACGTAAACAAATTTATTTTAGGGGGTTTGTAACATTGCGTACTTAGATGTTTTTTAGAGATTGTGTCATCGCTAGCCTAAATTTGCTTTTAAATAGCGTCAAAATACGTTTTAATATTAAACATTTGTTCATGACTGCCTCGTGTACACATCTTCTTTCAAAACGGATAGTTCGATCTTCAGAGCGCATTCTTAGGCTAATTGTTACATCGAATCCATCTCGTCACTTCATCATTCACAGTACTGACCTAAGTTAACCACTCTCTTCTAGAAACTCCTATGCCGCCGACCAACACTACGAATGCTACCACAGCGCCCCCCTGTCAGACCACGACCACGCCGTGTCCTTGCCACACCACGACCACGCCGTGTCCTTGCCAGACTACGACCACGCCGTGTCCTTGCCAAACCACGACCACGCCGTGTCCTTGCCACACCACGACCACACCGTGTCCTTGCCAAACCACGACAACGCCGTGTCCTTGCCAGACCACGACCACGCCGTGTCCTTGCCAGACTACGAAACCACCGTGTCCATGTCATACTACGAAGCCACCGTGTCCATCCCAAACAACGGGTAAATGCTAATTAGTAACAGACCATTATTTGCCCGGCGTCATGCCACCATGTACTTGGTTAAAAGTGCGCTGTCTGGGGGCCGGTGATTAACAAACATAGAATGCTCTAAAGTAAACATCCGTCATTTTCAGTTCGTTTTCTGGGGATCTAGACAGATTGCGGATTTTCAGTAACACTCATATCGTTATTAGTTTATAAGATAACAAATGGCCATTTGGTATTTCCGTTTCAGCCAATCCCTGTCCACTTGCTGCAAAATGTAAGTAGCATGTCAGGTAAAATCTAGTGTACTCATTTAAAAATTCAACCCGTATTTTCACTCTGCATTCTATAAATGGCAGAAATACCCATGCCCATGCCATACTAAGACCACGCCATGTCCTTGCCATACAACGAAACAACCGTGTCCTCCTTAAACAACCCGTAGGCGTTATGAGTAACAGGCTATTCTCTGTCAAATCTCACTCTAACATGCTCTCAGATGATTTCAAGTTAGGTCGCGTCCGGTACTTGACGATTCCCCTGCGTTCTGGTAAAACAGAGACGAAGATTATGCTAATGCAAAAGCTCTTCGTTTATAACAAACTTCCTAGGCAAACAGAAGCATTTTGGACTTTTGATATAAGTTTAAATGTCCGTAAACGTTTGATTTGTCAGAGTCAGCTTATACCTACCGAACGGTCGTTAGAAGCATGTCACATTTTAAGCTAGAATCAAATGATTTTAAACAATATTATTGGACCTATCTTGACTATATATATTTATTATTTTAACATTCATGACTATTTGCCATCATCCCCTTATAATAGTGACACACACTGGAAAGAGGTTCTAAATTTAATGTTGTGAATGTTGCCTGTTTCATTATAGGAGTCACCAAGGCGTCCAAAAAATAAGGTAAGTTCAAAGTAACCAGTAGCCGACGACAATGTGTGTTCCATGCGCAAAGCTGACTGTGTATTCCCTGATAATTCAATGCTTTCGACGTTATAGCTCCATGACTCAAGGAGATGCGGAGGAATTGTTAGGTGCTTCGGTGTTAGATTTTAACAGATCCATAAGATGGCTAACCCTAAGATCGGAAGCGTCATAAGAACTATATTTAGTAAACGAAGGTAATGACTGATGGCAACCACGAAAGTGGATATTAAAGATTTTGAGCAAGCCAATACTGTGAATACAGAGCAGGCGGATCTTTGCAATTTTTGAATTTTTGTCAACCAGTTGCATTACTGACCGACACCTCTCAGTCCTATATTATTTCATGACCTGCTCACGACAGTTTTGAACAGAAGACTATTGAATTTTTGTCTCCTAGGTCGCTCATATTAGTTCGCTCGAAGTTGCTTGCACTCACAGAGAGCGGGATTACCTGATTTTCTCATATTTGTTTCATACTGACATTTTTACATATAAGACCGCATATTACTTAATCTTCAAAACATTTCCCTTACCTTTGTAGGCAAGGAAAAAACGTGCCAAACCTCTACTGAGTCAGTTTGACTAGAAACGTAAACTGTCAGATTTTGCTTATTTTCCTTGTTATTTTGGGCCTTTTTCTTTTTGCGCTTTTTCAAGAATAAAGCAAAAGTTACGGAACCCCTTTATACTATAATTTAACCTCAAAGAAGGTGGGTTGTTACCTCTATCGGTAGATAGAGACACACTTTTACAATTATGGATGGCCTCTCCGTTGTGATATTGTCAATTATAGCAGCAAGGAGGGCTGACAAAAAACGCGGATGGATTGATACAGCACTGTTTCGGGCTTATTCTGCCTTCATTTAGCCAATTATAACCCTCATCATCAGCAGCTGGGACCAGAAACACAAACATGCGCACAGACGCACCTGGCGCAGTTTGTCCACCACTGGGGTCCACCAGATGGGCCATAAGCACTCCATCGAACCGAAGTTCATCAGTGCCTGGCCACCTGTCATTCTGTGTCGCTGCAGATCGGGTATTTATTCAATCAGGATTGGGCGCACACCGATCTATTGGCTTCACGAATCAAACAAGCTCCGTATAGGTGGCAAGGGTCACGAACAGGCAACTAATTACCAGGCCGAAGTCGGCCAAGTCATAATATCAGCGAGGAAGGATGGCAGAGAACGCGGGTAGATTAACACAGTACTGTTTCGGACTTATTCTGCCTTCATCCAGCAAATGATAATAATATATATGTCTGTAAGGTGGTACCAACAAAGGCAAGAATAACCACAGTCGCCATTTGAAGCATTTTATCGTAACCTGACCAGTGAGGGCCAATCCGTCATAATACATACGCAAATGTATAGGCAGAATGGTATTACCGACAAAGACAAGGGAGACTGAAATGGCCATTTCTGGCTTATTAGCCGTCGTCAGTCAGTTATACTGGACCCCGAAGTGTGGAAACCTGGTCTCGAACTCGCGACCTGTTAGTTAGAAGTCCAACAAATCTAACCACTGAGCCACGGGCCTTTGTCTTGTCCGTTGCGTTCAAGAATATACAATGACAGGGGGCGCTCACTGATCGTTCCTACGGAACTCACTCGTTCCGTTGTGCCTTATGGACTCTCTCTCTCTAGCCCAACCAGCAGCCGCACAGCGTCGCATGCTATAGACAGAATCGTATTACCGACAAAGACAAGAGAGGCTCAGTGGGTAGAGGCGTTGGACTTCTAATTAGCAGGTCGCGAGTTCGAGCCCATGTATTCCACATTTCGCGGTCGAGTATGACTGGCTAACGAGAGTTGATAAGTCATAAAAGGTCACTCCAGTCTCCCATGTCTTTGTCGGTAATACCATTCGGTGTATATCACGTGCCGCTGTGCGGCAGCTGGTTAGGCTCGAGAGAGAGAGTCCGTAAGGTACAAGGGGACAAGTGAGTTCCGTAGAAACGGTCGGTGAGCACCCCTCTAACACATACATGTACATATAAAGAGAGGGAGAATAACGGAGGTGGTGTGGATTCCGATACGCTTTAGTGAAAAGCAAATGCGTCAGAAGGCCAGGTATTTATTTACGCTGGCTACATCAACCGCAGAATCGGCAGACGGTACGTCTTGTGTCTTATGCCTCGAGGATGGTTACCGCTCCAAATAGTACGGACTGCTGTGGTCGTCAGTACTTAGATCAAACAAGCGTAAGATATTCACGAAGCTTATCACTCCAAAGCAATCAAAATCATTCGCCACATCGACCTATACGATAACTACGAAGGTCTGCGCTCATTGGTCACGGACTTGCGCCACCCTAATGTTACAGATGTTAATCCATGATCGGTCATAAAGGATCTCCCTGATTCGGCACTTCCCCGATCCAGTGAACTAGAAATCAAACTCGGCAAACCTCTTTTAAAAGTCAGATGGCGAACATACAGTCAGTGGGCTAACTCATGAAATCTAAACAGAAATTCCGAAATGCTTTTTCGCCTCGAAAATATCAATTAAGTACGGTTCTACAACCACTAATCCTGAAGCATAATTCTATAATAATTCAGTTACCACAGGACGCCGGCTTTCGAAAAAGCGTCTTTTCGATTGCATCTATACACCATACGCCGTAAGAAATGATTACGTAAGTAACATGCATTTTTTCACCGATTTTAGATGCCTTAAAGATTCCATTATTTTCATGGAAAACTTACATAAAAACAATCATTCTCATGTTCATTCGGTAGAAACTTACGTCTTCTTTCAATTTTTAACTAGAAGGAAAGGTATAAGTTGGTTTTGTTAAACACTTCCAATTCCCGAATCATTGCGACCCCGATCTGCTGTTGCACTTGCATTCAGGGTTCAAAAACTACAGGCCGTATAATTTCCGCTTACGGAAAACCATGCATTTCTCTACCGTATTAAGAGGAGACTATATGGGGTTCATAGAATTAAGCAGTGAATTTGAGCTACATTGTCACCTTTACAAGCCACACTGGTAAATGCAGAGAGATGACGTTTTATGAAGGGCCATTTCAAGGTATTAAAAAAGCTCATGATTAGAAACTTTCTAAAACCAAATTATAACCTTCCTCTGTGTGTAAAATTAAAAGAGGACGATATTTTCTACTGAATGAGCAAAACAATGAATAGTTTATGCATTTTTCTATAAAATACATTTGAGTCTTTAAAGTGTCGAAAATCAATGAAAACATGCATGCTACGTAAGTGGTCATTTTCTACGAAGTATGATTTTTAGCTGCAGCCCAAAAGAAGTTTGTTCGAAAGCCGGCGTCCTGGGGTAACTGAATTGTTATAGAATTATGCTGCATGATGATTGATTTTAAAACCCTACTTAATTAGTCTTTTCGAAACGGAAACGCATTCCGTAATTTCTGTTGACATTTCGTGAGTTAGTCCACCTACTGTATGTTTTTAGCAACTCAACATCAGGCCGATACATTTACATGGGTAATGATCATTCTGATTGTAGACAGAATTTTCGCAGAACTGAAACCTCCTTTAGTTTCCGGGAGCTATTTTAACACGCTTCCCACCCAAACGTGCGGGTGTTTATTTGTCGATCTAACCACAGATCAAGCGCGATTAGCCTACTCCCTACTTTTCATCTAGTCTGACGACGGTTTTGGTGTAATCAGCGTGAAAATTCACAAGCGTAGCTCGATTTTTGAACGAGCTTTCTGTTTCCATTATAAACGAAGTAATTTATCAAGTGCAAGAAATGAATTTAAGTGTCCGGCACGTGATATCTGAGGGTCAGACCGGAAATTCTATTTAGCTTGTAAGTCCTATTGCTGACAGTCCGCGTAAATAATCAATAATAATCATGTCCCGGACACTTAACTCCATGTCTTGAACTTAATACTTTCTGAAACTATTGCAGTGATTATCAGCTGGAATTCATGTAACGTAACCTACATAAAGAACGCTCATGGACCAACTTAAAAGCCAAACGTCTCCTAACTGTGTCGCGCTACGTCAGAAACATTGCGAAACATGTGTCTGAGCTCTTAGTTAATAGCAATGCCATATGATGCATGTGGGCTAACTCATGAAATGTCAACCGAAATTCCGAATTTCGTTTTCGTTTCGAAAAGGCTAAGTAGGGTTGTAAAACTAGTCAGCCTGCAACATAATTCGTTCCGGCAGGGCAACGTGCTCGTGGCCCGGTGGGTAGTGGCGTGGACTTCTAAACCAACATGTCGTGAGTTCGAGGCTCGGGTGTTCCACACTTCGGGCTTGGGTATGGCTGGTTGACGACGGCTAATAAACCAGAAATGGCCATTCCAGTCTCCCTTGTCTTTGTCGGTAATACCATTCTGCCTATAAACTATGCGCCGCTGTGCGGCTGCTGGTTGGGCTCGAGAGAGAGAGAGGCCATAAGGCACAACGGAACGAGTGAGTTCCGTATGAACGATCGGTGAGCGCCCCCTACCACTGTATATTCCCGATCGAAAACCGACAAGGCAACGAGCTCGTGGGCCGGTGGGTAGAGGTGTGAACTTCTAAACCAACAGGTCGCGAGTTCGAGGCTCGGGTGTTCCACACTTCGGGCTTGGGTATGGCTGGTTGACGACGGCTAATAAACCAGAAATGGCCATTCCAGTCTCCCTTGTCTTTGTCGGTAATACCATTCTGCCTATAAACTACACTCTGTGAAAAAGGAGTTTTTAGGTATTATTAATTTTCCCCACAGATTTTTCTTGTCCCTAAATGTCCAATTTTATTTAAAGGAAGACATGCATAAAAATATTCATTGTTTTGCTCTTTCGGTAGAACATTACGTCTTCTTCCAATCTTATACTCGAAGGAGAGACATAATCTGGTTTTAAAAAGTTTTTAATTGAGGGACTTTTAAATATCGTGAAATGGCCTTTCATTAATCGTCATGTCTCTGCATTCACCAATGTGGCTTGTAAAGGCAACAATATGGATCAAATCCACTGCTAAATTTTACGAAAACCATATGGTCCGCCTTCATTACGGTAGAGACATATGTGGTTTTCGGTACGGTGAAAATATACGGCTAGTAGTTTGGAAACCCTGAGTACAAGTCTAACGGTAGAGCGGGTTCAAAGTTATTCAGCAATTGGAAACGGTTTTGAGAACCAAATTATACTCTTCCTTCGAGTATAAGATTGGAAGAAGACGCAATTGTCTACCAAATGAACAAAAGACTGAATATTTTTATGAATGCTTTCCATGAAATATAAGTGGACCTTTAGGGGGTATCGAAAGTCAATGAGAAAAATTCACGCTTTCTAATAGCCATTTTTTACAGGGTGTCGTTTTTGCATGCAGCCGAAAGGAAGTTTACTCGAAAGCCGGCCCCATAGCGTAACATAAATATTGTAGAATTATGTTGTAGGCTGACTAGTTTTAAAATCCTGCCTAATTAATCTGTTCGAAACGTAAACGCATTCCGGAATTTCGGTTAACATTCCATCAGTTAGCCCACTTACTGCATGTGTGCGCGGTAGGGATATTCAGAAGAAGAAAATCAGTTTGCTAGGCTAGATATAGGTGCGGGGTATGTGACCTTGGATTAAAAAACAAATGACGGAGGCAAATAAGCGGTCGCATGAGAATCGTTAAAATAATAATTACGTTGGACATTCAAAATTTCGGCCCGCCATTTCAGCGGCCAAAACAGGAGCCTGACGAGAACGGGCGATGAGGAAAACTAAGGTAAGGTGCCAATTGTGGAACAATGCAATTCGGCCTGTTCGTTTGTAAAAGTCGTGTTGCCAGATGGTTACGATGCCTACGCTAAGTAAAGGTGATTTCTGATGAGAGTCCGAGACAGACGAAATCAAGCGCAGAGTGAAAAATGCGAGCAGCTTGGAGAGAATGAGAAAACAAAAATGCAAATAAAGTCGGCGTTAAGATAATGCTATGCTTTTCTCTTTAAACGCACAAGCTGTTTAATAAAAAAATCTCGACTGACGAAAAAACCATACAAAAGATCTTTCGACACGGAGAAACAGACAGCCGGAATTAGAAAGGAAAAAATTACTTATCTGCGTTATTGATTGACAGGACTAAACAATGAAATCTGCAGAAAGCTAAATTTATATTCCTGCACACCGGAAGACAGGTGATATCTGCCCTTCTCTGTCAGCACAGTCATTTTGGATTATTTAGCTGGCATCGCATTTTAATGTGTTCGATACACGATTTATTACCAAAGTGTTTTGGGTATTTATACTTTTTTGGACGGCAAGAACTGTTCATTAAACCGAAGAGGGTACAGCACTGCATAAGAATTAGACGGACAAACACACGAAATAGTCTTTGCATACATTCAGGACAATAAGCATTACTGGAAATAAGCACATATGTTTACTGAAATCCCGTCAATGTGAGACAAGAGTATAGACTATGTGCGTGGTTTAAACAAAAATCTGTTCAGATTGACAAAGTTGAGAGACCTTTGGTGGTTGAAGATAAGGTAATAAGAGTGCCTCGAAACGGTGAGCGTTAGGATAAATTTTATGGTCAAAATATTAAGCGATGTCCAGAGAAAAAAATTTCTATTGGCCAAGCTAATCTTCACTCGAAACAACAATTCGATGTGAATAGATTTGTTCCAATTTGTAAATGAATTCAAAATATGTACGTAAGACTAGAAGGAGGACGGGAGAATTCCCACTGACCAGTCGACAAGTCCTGGCGCCGCCAAATTTAATGAAGCAAAATTGACATATTATGTCATGCCTTTTTCGCCCTCATCTCATCACTCCTATGATTGGCCTGATTTTGGTTACTATGCACAGCGGATAATGTTAATCAAATAAAAACCGCATAATATTCAATTGAGCTTAGCGAATGATCAACTGACTCATTTTTCTCTAAGCTTAACCTCAACCCCAGTGTTTACATAATATCAGCATTCTGCGCGATTTGTAGTAAAACCTGACTCCTTAACCAACATTTCGATCGAAAACAGAAATACGCGTACACACACGGAACAGATGGTCCACAATCACGGTCTGTGGATACAACCTCTTTCGTCATACTCTGGTGGAACCACCCCCTGGCTGACCAATGAGGCTTCGTGCAAATTTCCCCAACCAATTGTTCAGCAAGCAACCACTCTTGCACGCATTTAGGGAAGTCTTGGTGTCCGACCAAGAACGACTAAGTTTATCTCAAACCATGGTTAATCGCCTATTGTTTGAAGACGCAATGACTGCCTAAACAAAGTGTTAGGGAAACTGAATTTTCCGCCTGGCAAAAAGTATAATGGGGGTCTCGATTATGAAAACTAGTGATAGTTGTGTGAACTAAGCTTGCCAGCCTAAAAGTTAATGCCCTCTGTAAGTTCAAACAGTCCCATACGATGTGAGGGTATCCGATAAAAGGACCCTGATTATAAACACAACCTAGAGTGACCACTGAATTTTGCCACGGAACAGGGTCTTGAGTGTGCCCGCAGCCAATATCTACCCTCAGAGAACAAAAACGATGTAGCCCCTTTCTAATATTTTAGTTATTGATATTTTCCCGATATTATTGAGAACAGGGGCAATGTCTTACCGCATTCATTTTTCCAAACACCATGGTAATTAGCCTACACTGGAATGGTATACTTAAATTTAGTGCAATAGCGTGGATGTGGAGAGGTTTACTGAACATATTGGGAACATAATTAGCTGAAATGAATAGTAATGCTGCGAGCTATCTAACCCTCATCCTTATTCTGTAGCAAATGACTACTATTGTTTCAAGAAGGACCGGACAACTAATGCTTACACTGACCGGCCGGGTTCTGTGAGACATTCTGGTACCAGCCACTGTCCAGATTCCGTAGAGAACGCACTCTTGCATAGCTGCCTCACGCAGACCGTAGGCCTGCACATGTTCCCCTGTAAAACGTAATATGTATATTTGCTAAGGTGGATGTTATCAATATCTCCACTTAAAATTCTTCAGTAGCGTTTTCGTCGTGAATTAACTTGCGTCGGCTGTGTTGATTGGTACACGTGGTCTTTACGGCGCCTTGGTAACAGTTGGTGGTCTGAAGACGCGAAGGGGGCCATTCGTACCGACTGCAATAAATCGGAAGGAGATGCACGAAATGGGAAATAGTCCAGCAGGATGTCAGGGGAGGTAATGACACTGATATGATTTGGGTTGCGTTACCGTAATATCGCCATCAGATATAGTTTTAAGCAGGAACCTATATGACATTATATAATGTGGGCGCCGAACAACATAATAAAAAGGCGCACCAATATGAAAGACTTAATCGTCTACGTAAAACCAGATTGACATTGACGGGCAAAATTAAGTGTCCCGACAGGAGTTTCTTTGCAAGAGGCAGATAAAGCCGTATGCAGGTATAACATGCCGATAGAAACGATTACGTACAACTTTGTACATAGTTTGGGTGACATTAACGCTTGCACAGGATGATACAACCTCACCTATATTGATGATTGCATCAATGGGTCGGCTTGCGACATTGCCAAGTTTGCTGACGATATAAACCTTTGTACCATCATCTGCAGAGAGGACGATGAAGCAAATCTACAGGCAAACTTGGACCGAATCCAACAATGGTCAGGCCGCTGGCTCCTCCCATTTTATTTTACCAAATGCAACATTCTGAGAATTGGCAGAACCTTCTCTGCGCATCGGAAAACGTACTATCTAAATCGCATATCCCTGCCAGTGGTAGAGGTTCAGAAGGATCAAGGTGTGTGGATAACATCTTCACTAAAGCCATCATTTCACTGTTTGAAAGCAGCGAAATCCGCAATATCCAGCATTTGCGAAATTCGACGAAGAGTGCTTTCGCAAGGTCTTCGGGATGTTTGTCCGCTTACAGTTGGAATTTACCATTTAAGCCTGGAGACACTGGTCTGTCAAAGATCGTACCACCCTCGAACAAGTCCAATGACGGGCAACCACACTTGTCAGAGGTCATAAAAACCTACCTTACGAAACTAGACTGTCAAATCTTGATATCTTTCCCCTGAACTACTGACAGCTACGTGGCGACTTAATTCAAACGTTTCGAATGCTACGAGGTGAGGATTGCTGCCTCGCATCCGGCGACTTATTTGAGCTGGCCACCACTACTAGCTTGAGAGTACATCCTTTGAACCACGTGTGACAGGGGCGATAATGGACGCAAGGAGGTCCTTATTCAGCCCCGGAATGGTAAAGTCATGGAATGCCCTGTCTGTGGACGTCGCCATGTCCTCATACGTGGACACATTTAAGAGGAAGCTTGATCAGTACAGGGATATTTACCTCCACGGCATCAGAAACTAACAAATTCCCCCTGGACCACCTGCCCCCAAAGTTTTACGTTACATAGTGTGCTACTGACTATATTCAAGTAGCGTTATTTTTGGTATTTCGTTATCTCCTGACTGGAACATATACGCTTGCTTCGAAATTACTTGGTCCATTGAGTACCGCGTACTGTTTATTATGCAATTTTGGCATAAAAGGCATTCATATAAAAAAATTATGCCAGTAAACAATGCCTGCTTTATGTAATTACTTACCTAATTTTAAAGGAATATTTCCCCGGAATGAATTTGAAGCAAGCAAGGACAGCAGAATTTAATGGTACCACAAAATTCCGCGACCGCTTCTCAACTGCTGCCGGTCGTTGCATAACAGAAATAACAAGTGAGAAAGGTACAAAGGTTTGAATTTCGACCTATGTAAACAGTTAGACCACGTGGTCAACCTCAGCTTGCCCTGGTAGACCCGACCCCTTTTGAGTTTCGAAATCCCTCGGCATGCCTAGTTCCCCATTTTCATTACCATGTTGCATTTTGAAGTTACCATTTTATCGATTAGTCTACGCGCATTGAACTTTAACCTTGCTGTTTTACATCGATTTTCTCTGTCGAAATTCAAACCTTTGTAACTTTCTCACTTGTTATTTCTGTTATGCAACGACCGGCAGCAGTTGAGAAGCGGTCGCGAAATTTTGTGGTACCATTAAATTCTGCTGTCCTTGCTTGCTTCAAATTACCTAATTTTCTTTGACACTTGCCTAACGCATGGTTTATTATGACGTTCAAAAGGCAGTTTGGCGAGCATACGTCTGCTTTCGATAAATTCGCTTCCGACTTGAACATTTATATGTCTATTGAAGAAATGAATCAAAAGATACTGGCAAGTAGATAACTAAGAAGTACCTCGGGTTTGAAGAGGGGAGGGGGTGAATGAAACACTACAATTGCAGTCAGCGCCATGGAGAAGGTGGGTCCCGGCTAAGGTAATTACATGTGAGTGGCTGGCTTGGTGGTTTTGAACCGTGGCAACTGTGGGACCAGTACAAAGTTGTTCTGTGTGCATAGGACCGATTAGCATAGCCTGATTGCAGCCGCTGCTGTAGCCAACAGGCGCTGCTTGACTTAGCCTTGTAAATTACTCTGAAGGCCTGTTTGTGTCTAGACGGTGGTCACCAAATAGATTACCTGTTGCCTTAAACACCAAACAACTACTGTTCTCAAGATGAGTAGTAGAATCACTTTCGGATAGAAGGCTTGATTAGCCACAGAGGTTGTCCAGCAATATCGATCCAAACAAACATTCATCCTCTCTATACGACTACACAGGCTCACCAAATGCATGCAAATAAGCTATGAAGCCGCATTCAATTTACATTATGTAAACTAGGTTAAAAGCTGAATTACTGAACGGTGGAATTGGGAATGACGTATTCCAATTTCGTCAGTTACTTTCAGTAAAGTGTTGCCAACGATAAGGTGGGCGAATGCCTTGTTGATTGCCGGAATGCCAAACAAGAATTGCCGATATCTATATATAACGATAAAGAGATGATTGTTTACAAAATTGCATGCATAAGCATGTGACTGTATGTACAACTGTAAATATGTTCGTGCATGAACAACGTGGCAGATATGGTGAACGTGCCTGGATGTATTCTGGATACGTGCTATGCGGTACATAAGTGAGTGTTTAAAAAGCAACCAGACAGTGTTAGAAGATACGTTGCTACGCAGCAAGGCGTGCACCGAGAGAGGTAGAAATAGCGTTCCTGGAACACGGGAAGTACTGCGTTTAGGAGCGTGTAAGGGACCTGATGTGAGGAAAGAAATACGTTAGATTCTCATTGTGTGGTGCTACGTATGGGTTGTTGATAAGCTCGAGTGTGCATTAAATACGAAATTTAAAACTTGTGCACCATCAATCAAGCTTCTACAAAGTCTAATTAAGTGTGCTCCCTTTAAATCTCCCGGACGTTCCTATAAGCGCAATTAGAAATTATCAATCACGCCTAGAGACCGTAGTCTGTCGAAGACGCAAGCTTCCTTGAAAAGCCCAATGAATGGCAAACAAGCTAGTACGTATCCAAGATGCACTGCCTAAGATAAAGCAACTATACTATTCCATGCTCTTTTCTTTGGATTAAAGGGATCTACGAGATCATTTGATGATAGCTTCAGTGAAGGTGCAATCGACATGCCGGATACTCCTAAACGTGTACCGTTTGAGGAGGTGTTTGGTTCAAACAGTTTTACCTTCAGCTTATTGTGCTGGCCATTCCGATCCGCAGAACGTCACACTGCTTTGCAATGACCGGAGATGCCCAGCGGTTTGATCACAGTTTGCATCGATTAGAACAAGTCGAGTCATGAGTATTTGGAAGAAAGTCCTGTGCAGTAGAGGCAAACTCACGGAGATATTTTACGCCGTGTCTCATCTTGATTCTACCGCTAGGCCGCTTCTGGCACTTTGTATTCGTCAGGCTGCAGCGAACTGACAGTTTTCTAACTGGCGTTTCTAATATGTTATTTTTCTGGCCAAATGAAGCGCATCTGCTAGGCAATGAAATCTAAGGAGACTAACATTTGAGGTACTATAACAAACCTATTCAACTCCCTTCTAATTTTCCGCGACGACTATTTCTTGTCAACTAGGACCGAAGGACCAGTGCGCTTGTCTTGTAAGACGGACCGGCTCTCAACCCTTGCTTAAACTTTTGCCGCGTAAAATGGTTGAATCGTATACCTTCACACTTTCCATGTCTCTACACCAGTGAGGGCATGTTCGACGTTGATAAAAAAAACGGCAGTGCCAACCGCAAAGTGAGATGCTCTGGATGGCCTACGTAGTAATTTACTTTAAAGAAGTGACACGGTATCAATGAAAGCGACTCAGTATTGGTAAAATGTCATTGAGATTTGTATGGACATAAATTTCGGAAGCTTTTCAGCTAGCCCAGGTATTCAGTTTACGCCATCCTCTAGCGTCTGAGAAAGTCTGCTCATTTAGCTTTCTCAGGTAACGCATTTAAAGAATATTATGTATTGGATACAAAAAAACCTTTGTAAACAGGCAGCTTTTGACACAGTGTTTGGCACATACGCACTTCTTTTCTCGATACATACATAGTTTGAAAGAGCTACAAAAAGAAGGAGGATGAAGGAAAACTTACGTCATATGAGGAGCCGTCGCATCAGAACAATAAAATGTTTCCTATGTAATAATTAAGCATTGTGTTTGAAGCTGGCGTGGTTAACTAACAAAGTCTGGATTTTCTGAGCGTAAACAAGCATCCCAATTAAACAGAGGTTAATGTCTCAATGCGTGAACTTATTCATAGGTTATTGAATTTGACACGGAATCTGTTTCAGGTGCAGAATGCCATATTTCCAAGTGAACTCTAAGGGAGGGATGGTGACTAGTCTTTCACTCGTCCTTAAAAATGACTGAAATAATGTTGAAGAAATTACGTTCTTCGGGTTGCCTTCTAATTGTGACTAAGTCATACTGGTCTCAAATAGTGTTTGCACTAAAAACGAATATAAACGACTGGGGTTTGTTTAAATATTTAGTAGGGGAAATTCCATGCGATGTGAAATTTATTGCCAGCATTAATCTAATGAAAGTTCTTAGTCAAATCTGGATGTCAATTCACGCATTAGGAGGAAATCGAGTTCTTCACGGCCAGAGTGAGTGACGTCAGATATAAAGAAGAATCTTGGGAAACGTACGCCATACATTAATAACCAGAGCACTTTACTGTTTTCCCAAAACGGAGAAATATATGTCATACTATACTGAGGAAAAAACGAGCAACAATTGAGTCAACATTTTTGCTTTTTGACGGATTTGCTTTCTTTTAAATTCCAGTTCACTGGCCGCCCATGCAACCTGTCGTTAGTAAGAATCGGATTAAAACCAGTAGTACTTTTGTTTCCTACATTTACAACTTGATTTCGACATGGAGAACAGACCCTCTAGTGACCGCTTCCCTGTTTGCCGCTTGAAGGAATTCTCCAAAATTAAAAATGGTTGAGTCGTTCAACAATCTGTCTCTAACAAATAATCGGGTTAAAATACTTCGTCTCATATCTTTGAACACGTTAGGGATTCCTTAAATTAGTAATCGAAATCAACAGGACGACCTCAGAACAATGTGCGAAGAACCGGCATAAGTGAAAAATAAACGCGGACACCGCCACGGCGTAACCAATGTTAATTCCACAAAACAGTCAGCGCACGGTTAACGAGCTGGAATGAATGAAAGAGTAAACACCAGTCGTAGCAAACATGGCTGCAACCCTAAATGTAGCGCTTTCAAGTCATCTCTTGCCAAACGGGCGAGGAGGTTAATAAGCTAGATTATATCCAAATATGGAGATGAGGCCTGTACGGCATACTTCGGAATCCTTTAGAAAGGTTTTGAGCTGAAAAAGTCGAGAAATCTCACCTACTCTTTGTCTAAAGTGAAGATGTCAGTGACATATGAAATTCCTAAAAAAGTTAGAACGTATGCAAGGGGATGTTTTTAGCTGTGTCGACCGAGGAGGAAGGAAGTAATGATCTCCGAGACTCGGTGTAAGTGGCAGCTAGTGACGAGACGGGATCCCAGCAAACAAAAGTGTCTCAGCACCTCGGAAAGACACAGACGGTCAGATGAGGTAACAAGACTTGGGTACATCGCAAACGAAAATCGTGCCGCCGACAATGGCGAGTGACCAAGAGACCGCTTTAGGAGCGGAGTTATACTTTAGCTCTGCTGAATCATACCCTCTCAAATCAGAAGATGGCGGTAGCCGGAATATCCGTGCTGAAGTCTCCGCTCTTATGATTAACGGACAAGACCCTCGAGTTGATCGCGGCAAATGCATAGTTATAAAGGGCATGTCTAAATCTGCATCCGACATTCCAAAGAACAGAATACACTATGCCATCGAAATATTTCATTAATATTGCAAACCGTGATAAAGGCATCAGGATGGTCCGAATAAAGGACTCAAAGAACGAATCAGACCATCCGGAACGCTAAAAATGTTCTTCCATAAAAACTGCCCAACTGACTTGTAGTACCGAAGCATTATGGCTGACCATAAGGGCACCGGGCTCTCAAAGTCTCGATATCTTGACAGTATATCGCCCCCCGAGGAATGACCCTGACGATGATGCCCAACTGCTGGAGGAGCTCAGATTATTTTCAACGCGGCCGACCACTCTCATCGTTGGAGATTTTAATGCACCTCACATCGACTGGAGCTCGGCCTCAGCCGACTGCTCTGAAGCAGCATTCGACCAGCAGCTACTGCGTACCTCCGACAACCTGCTTCTCACACAACACGTAATGTTTCCAAGTAGAGTTCGAGAGGGCCAACAGATGAACTGCCTCGATCTTGTGTTCACCAAGTCGTCTGACAACATCGACGTTGTGAATTGCCTCCCCCCGTTGGGTCAGAGTCACCATGTAGTTCTCATGTGGGAATACACGTTATTCTCCCTTCCTGCACAACCGCTCGATTCCCGACCTAATATTTGGCGCGGCGATTTCGAACAGATGAAAAAGGATCTTAGTCCTATCGACTGGGCATCCACTCTCTCCGGCGATTTCGAAGAGGCTTGGTGTCAGTTCAAAGAGTTAGTCCACAACCTCATCTCCAACCACTGCCCAATCATGCGCAAAAGACCAACACATAGACCTCGCTGGTTGACTCCGTCCTTAAAGAAGGAAGTTAACAAGAAGAGGAAGCTATGGAAAAGATCGCTGACGAACCGCACGCCAGAATCCCTAAGCAGTTATAAGTTACAGAGAAATCGGGTCAAAATTCTCATCGCCAGAGATAGGAAAGCTTTTGTAAAGAATCTTTTGAACCGTGCCATGATAAATCCAAAAATCCTTTACAGCTACATAAGACAGAGCACACGGAACAAAGATCCTGTCCCACTGCTGCGAACGGCTGAGGGTGTGGAAATCTCCGATGACAAGGATAAGGCTGAACATCTCTCTCAGTACTTCCGGTCAGTCGTGACAAGTGAACCTGCTTTTTCCTCACCCGCTTATGAAGACGATGAAACGCCTACCCTCGAAGCCGTCTTCTTCACCGAAACAATTGTTCGGAATGAGTTACTAAACCTAAAAGAATCGACCTCCCCAGGCCCTGATGCAATCCCGGCCAAGCTGCTGAAGGAACTAGCTTCCGAAATGTCCAAGCCGTTAGCCTTGATCTTTCAAACGTCATTTGTTACTGGATGCCTGCCCTCTGACTGGAAGTCCGCTACCATCACTCCACTTTTTAAGGGTGGAAGTCGTGCGTCTGCGAATAACTACAGGCCAGTGAGTCTTACCTCCATCTGTTGCAAAATCATGGAGAAGATCATTAAGAAGGCCTTGATGCAGTTCCTCAAGCAGCACCATCCCCTTTCTGATGCCCAACACGGCTTTCGAAGTGGTAGGTCCTGCCTCACGAATCTGCTCTCTACGCTCGAACGCTGGACCAAAGCACGTGATGAAGGCAAGGTGGTGCACGCCATCTACATCGACTTCAAAAAGGCTTTCGACAGCGTTCCTCATCAACGTCTCTTGTACAAACTGCGCAACGCTGGAATTCGTGGACGCCTTCTTGTATGGATCATGAGCTTTTTGGCTGGACGGTTCCAGAGAGTGCAGGTCGGGCGTCAACGGTTCTCAGATGTAAGCGTGGTGAGTGGCGTCCCACAGGGCTCAGTCTTAGGTCCCACGTTATTTCTCGTTTTCATAAAAGACTGCGTCAAGGACTTAGACTGTGATGCCATCCTGTTTGCCGACGACATAAAATTGTGGAAAGTTATTCACGATGCGGCAGACGCAGACCACCTGCAAGCAAACTTGAACAGACTCGAAGACTGGTCGAAGCGCTGGCTTATGCCCTTCAATATAAGCAAGTGTTACTTTCTTCAACTCGGCGGCTTCAGAGCCCCCAGCCCCAGGACCTACTTTCTACACTGCACACCACTGCAACAGGTTGACAGTCAGAAGGACCTGGGTGTATGGATTACATCTTCACTCAAACCAACACTGCACTGCGTGGAGGCGGCTAAATCGGCTACGGCCACATTGCAAATCATAAGGCGAGCATTTATGGGATTTGACCCTGACTGCTTTTCCAAAATATTTGGCACCTTCGTGCGACCTCATCTAGAATACGCCATACAGGCGTGGAGACCCTGGACTGCCAAGGATTATACCGTCTTGGAGAAGGTCCAGAGACGGGCGATCAAAATGACACAAGGTCTGGGAGCACTGCCCTATGAAACCAGACTGTCAATCCTCAACCTGTTTCCCCTTTCCTACAGGCAATTACGTGGTGACCTTATACTAACATTTCGCATCATCAACGGCCTAGACTGTTGTTTAGATCCCACTGATTATTTCACCCAAGCTAACACGCCCACTTTGCGCGGTCATCCCCTAAAACTACGCGCAGGGAAATCAAGAACCAATGAACGAAAGTCCTTTTTCAGTAACAGAGTGGTTGCAGCCTGGAATGCCCTGCCTACCGATGTTGTAACCTCCTCCTGTGTGAACTCCTTCAAGTGTAGACTTGACCTGCATCAAGCTTCCCAATTATCACCCCCACATCCACTCACATAACCCGGAACCATATTATGCGTGTTTATACTACTTTTAATTAGTAAGTAACCATTAATGATTACTCTTTTTCGACTAGCTGCCAGCTGTCCGCGAGTATGTACAAAATCCCTTTTTCACCTTCCCATTTATCGATGTTTTTCTCCGACGACTTGTAACCAAGGGGGAGTTCAAAGGCGCTTGCCTATATTTCCCTTAATAAACTGATACTGATACTGATAATGAGGAACAAGCGCAGTTACTGTTGAGCGGGAAATCTGCACTCTGTTGTTTATGAATGATTACCAACTTTCGGAAAGAGTACTGGCGATGGCTGCGAAAATGGCCAAGAATCCGGGTCATCTGCTTTACGGAATTAGAAATATTGGGCTAAATCTGTTTCCTTTCGATTACAGGCAACTGCGTGGCCATCCCACTAAAACCTGCCGGATTGTCAGGTTCGTGAGTGTGCCCCATACTTTGACGCCCTAGTCGAGTTGGTTGGGCCGGACCATCTGCATGGTCATCCCTTTAACCTGTAGAGCAAAACGGCCCATACAATCGTCCGACGGATCGTCCTGTCGCAGGGGGTCATTGGAGCGTGGAACGGATTCATTGACGCCGTGGTTCTTCCCAAAACTGTTGAATAATTCAGATGCATACTAGGCACTCATTTGGCGAGAAACTGCTACGCATAAAATCACAATTGTTTCAGTGGCAGCAGCCTGTGCCTGGCTTTCCAGGGTCACTGATGTAACAACTGATTCTGTTGCCATTTTTGGCGGGAATATGAAGTTCAGGTGAGGGGGCCTCATTGCCCTAATAAAATGGCTTAAATTGATTGACATACTCAAAAATGTAGCAAGAAATTCTGAAAAGATATTTAGTTATATAAATAAGGCGAAACGCAACTGGCGCTGTATCTTTTGTCTAATGGGCAGTCAGGGAAATAAGTTGTCTGATAGCTCAGACAAGGTCAACCTATTGTTCTCGTCCCTCCCTCCCGTGTAAGCAGATGGGCCGGCTTTCGATAAAAGAGCTTACTCTCCCCCTTTCCAACAGCCAAATCAAGGAATACCATTAGCTTGGTGGCCTTAACAAAAGACACGCTAAGGAAAACTCTAAGAAAAATACAGTGTACCAGTCGCCCGATCCGAACAACGTACTCAAGAAAGTTTGAATGCACTCTAAGACCAATTGATCTCCCGCTTTTCAAGATCTTTAAACTTCGACGGAGGCTAGGGCTCAGCCTACAAACCGAATAAAAAACAACGCAAGTCACAAATAGAAAGGGCGCGAGAGAGCAGCCCCAACTAACCTCAGATCGATACGTCTCACAAACATCTACTGCAAACTAATGGAGAAAATAGTGAAAACGGAGTTAGCATGGCATGTTGAAGAAAACGAGTTGTTTAGTTTGCTTTGGCACGAATTTAGAAGGGTCCGTCGTGTATGCTTATCCTGCTCGTATTTATGGAAGGCTAGATGAAATCAGTCGAAATGTGTTTATCAATAGGCGCAGTGCACAGTGGCTTTGGAGAAGACTTTTTCTTCGTTAAATTAAGACGACGTATTCTAAAATTACGTCGAGTTGGTGTGAACGGTAATCTGAAGATTGCAGCATATGCGTAACGGTGATAGTAAATTGCAGTCGATAACCTTCCACAGTACCGTCCTGTGTCCAAGTATATCGTTAATATGTGTAAACGGCTGTCTAGACTGTCTAAACTGCAAACGTGTGATGTTTGCTGATGACCTCTAATTGTGGAAATCTATAGAGAAAACATAAGATTCGCAACACTTGCGAAATGATTTGAGTCATTTGTAAAAATGGTGTGATGATTGACCTTAATAAATGTTCAATTACCCGATTAAGATTTAGCAGAACCAGGACGTTGGGATTTAAATATCACCGCTTCATAGGAAGTCACAAACTATAGTCAGTCAATGAGCTACAAGACCTCGGTATGCTAATGACGTCTATTCCCAGACTATCGTCTCACTGCGCCAATATACCGAGGAAGGCCATGGGTATCCTAAGCACAATAAAAAGATTCTTCCTCACTTTTGACGAAGAGGTCTTCAGTCGAGTATTTGGTGCCTTTGTTTGTGAAATGTTAGAATAATGCTTTCGGTGTGGCGTCCATTGCTGAAACAAAATCACACCCCTTTTGAGGACTTACAACGAGGCGAAATCAAATTTGCCGGCAGATTAAGTGGCTTAACTTATGAAAGCCGCCTGGGAAAGATATAAATGTTTCTCCTGTCTAGTAGACAATACACATGAGACATAATTATGGTCCCTTGAGTTGTCAGAGGGCAAGGCTGTGCTGTTCATCTTGGAAATTTCTTCGAGCTGACACAAACAACTAATCTTGAAAGCCATCACACTTTAAATGCTGGCGAAATATTTTTCTCACCGGCTAGTTACAGAATTGGATAATTTGACGAAATCCTTTGTCTTGGCGGAAAGCCCTTGGTATTTCAAAAAATTACTTGATATATTCATCCCAGCTGATCGGATATTTACTGAATGCCAAATTCTGACATAACTGCTATGTAAATGTTTGCATGTTTTACATCCGTACATGTGTAATTATGGTTTTCCAAAACTTGGTTTGTCTCCCTTGTACTTCCTGAATGAAAAGTTACATAGGGCTTTTAAGGAGTTTATTCATTGCAGACATTTGACGAAATACCTAGAAAACAAGTCGCCCTGTCCGTTTAACGTGAGATATGGCACGAAAAGTAAGCATAAAGAACATTTTTGGAGAACCTGCGTAGCAACAACGCGACGCGTGAATTAAGGCAAATTTCGTGTATGTGGAACGAGGTATGGTTAATTGTGCGTAGAAGGCCGAAGGTATGTAAAACGCTAACTAATTGACGGACCGTGTATAAACCCAAAGTTTTCCTCAATTATATCAACCGCAGATCAAAGAACAAGCCGGCAGTCACAGCTTTGAAAGAAGAGAACAGTGGGTACACTATGACATTAAGGTTTATTTGTAGGTGAGGTCCATGGATGAATTATCCGCTCGCGAAAAGGAAACTATCATTGTTGCATGTATGGGATTCAAACGAAGACTGTCGTGCAAATCCGTTTTGGGCGTGATCGGAGTGACCCATGAAAGTAGGGAAAATGATACCGTAAAACAAGTACAAATGTTGGAGCTTGACATTGACCAAAATACCATGTGAATACCGCAGTGAGGATTTGTAAAAAATTATGGATGTGTCGGCTTTTCTAATTTTATGAAGTTGACCTTCACGTGAAATCATGAGTCCTGTGAGACTGCACACAACAGATGTAAGCCAGTGAAAAATCTGTTCTTTGTACATATATCGGAGTACAGGAAAATATGCTTATTGAAAACCATCATTAGATTACGTAGATGCACTGTTACGATTGACATGGACCAATTCAATTATCTTATCGGCAAACTTGTATTTATATCAAGTATCCAGACAAGGGCCTGCTTATATGCATTCTCTACGCTTGTTTCTGTTTCATGTTCTACAAATCTTATACCTACGTACGTAGGGATGCATCGAAAATACTCAAAACAAGTGTATTTCCTCGTCATCACATGTTATTATTTCGCCATCATATTATGTTCATAGTCCCCAAGAAAGTCATGCCACATCCAAAGAATATTGGCCGTTTCGCAAGTTTACCTGAACTAGTTTTCTCGAGCGCATATTTTGCTCTATGGATTCCTTGAGTTCATAATAAGAGCTGAATTCTGCAAACAAAAAATTCGATTATTAAACCTCAGGTGTGTAGAGTAATATAAAAATTACAGTTAATTATACCTTTTTAGACAACTTTAATGAATATTTGTCCTGGGTCATAGAGTCTAGGGGCCTCAGAGGAAATGGATGTATTACAATGTCAAGGAGAACGTTGATGGATAGAGGGAGCAGCCCGACATTGATTTATACTTGTTTCCCGTCGATGTAATGTGGCGTGGCAGGATCAGCAGTCTATCATGTAGGCTTTAACTCGGACCAGAGGATGTTAAATGCTTTTGCAAACGTCATCTGCTAGTACAAGTTTGATTAGATTCCGGACATGTTTATTACAAGAGAGATGGAAGACAGCTGAGACCCAGGAGCTATTGCCCACATGGCGACCTCGATGGAGCACATCAAGTAAATTTTGCGAAGGCGTTGAAACTTTGCCAAGATATACGCCAGGGTATACTCAACTTGTTAGGCATCCCCCCCTTTCGTCTCGAAAGTAAAGGTAGGTCGCTGTTTTGGAGTTCCTGCATACAAATTTTACATCGTTGGGGCGAGTCTTACTGGCCGGACAATTAGGCTCCCATTCAAGCGGATAAGCGAAGAAGAAACAGCCTGGCTAAGTCGTACCACGGAAAACGCAAACTGTGGCGGAATACTGAATCACGTGGTTGTCAGCGCCCACCATGCCGACTTCAACCAAGCATTTGGAGCCATCTATGCAACGACAGTGAGGCAATGCAAACTCCCGCAGCAGCAGCAAGTTGAAGTTTTGTTCGCAGTAAACATTTCTACAAGCCCTCGAGCTCCCATTCCCCGACCTGAGCCCAAAATGCTCGTTCCCAACTCCTGTCGCGCAACGCCAAAACGATAAGACTCAAGCATAAGCGAATAAGAAGAGTCGAACATCGAAACACTTTGTTTATTGGCCTGTGCTTTCAGACTCGTACAGGAGTCCATCGCCAGTTTGTGCCACCGAGGATATAGCATTCTCTGCCATGCATCAACTGCGTTTCAGAAGCGACCGAGCGCATTGCTGCGGGGTTAGGTGTTGGACTTGAACGTCGCACCGAAGCCAGCATGCGCAATAGGCTCATGAAAACCAAAGGCCGGCTAAAGTCTGAAGAGCAATCTGGAATGGTGTATCGCATTCCGTGTCAAAACTGTCCTTGCAACTACACAAGACACACTGGACACATGCTCGGATAGCGCATACACGAACACAAGCTGGATTTACGATGAGGCGACGCATTATCACAAGCGGCCGCCCACACCTACGAAATGGGTCACGAGTTTAACTTCGCAGCCACCAAACTAGTCTCCGACGCCGGAAACAATACAGGCCGAGAATTGCTTGAAGCCTGGGCCTCGGATGAGAACTTGGCCAATCGATTTGTCGATCTGGCGCCGGTGTACAGAGCCCTTCGTAATCGCCTCCTGTCTTGCTCCCTTGGTCGATGATTAGCCTACATGCCTTATAACAGTTACTTGTTCTGTTGCTGTTGCTACCTCTGACGATTGACTCCTGTACGAGTCTGAAAGCTCAGGATAATATACAAAGTGTTCCGGTGCTAGACCCTTCTTCTTCTTCTTCTTCTTCTTCTTCTTCTTCTTCACTTCTTCTTCTTCTTCTTCTTCTCTTGGAACTTGAAATTTCGCCTTAATTCGTTGAGTCAGATTCACTTTCAGATTTCCAACTTCCACCCCTATTTCCCCGCTTTAGAGAAGACATGGTTGTAATTGTCCCAGATATCTGACATGCCTTAACGTGTTCAATCGTCTACCACAGGACTATTGTACGTTGGCTGTTTTGAGCTTTCGCTACTTATCAGTGACTTTATTATATTAATGTACAGAGAAGACGCTCTAGGACTCCCTCTGCGCCCCTTCCTCCCTACCGCCCTGACTTCGTATGTATGAACAAAACCCGTCTTGACATGACTGTCACCCACCTATAAATAATGTGAGGCGCGATACCACACTCACCTCCGACGATGGAAGCTTGTATGCTTTTGAAACGTCAGGACAGTAAAACTATGGTTCCCGAGATCGCCTTTTCTTCTGATTTATGTCCGTGGACGCGCATCTTCGCTTCTATTAGAGTTAATAATGAAGAAGTTATTGCGACCGCCGAATTTAATTTTCCCAAGATTGCGATTTGCTGTCTTTTCCTGAAAGCGTCTTGTTTTCCAAGGTGAAATTATTCCTAGGACAACTTTATTTTCAGTACGTTGGTCATGAAGAACCTTTTATTTTATATTTCGTTCGCTCATTCATACACCCTGAGTCCAATTGAAAGTCCGTGTTAGTTTTAAATCCGGTGTGCCCTAAAGCAATATAATTAATCGCCGAAGAGTCAGAAGGCAAATCAAGACTAGAATTTATCATTTGCAATAAAAGCTTGCACTGACTCCTCCAGCAACTCATTCTATATATGAGCAGCTAAAAATGCCAGACAGGTTTCCCCCATTTCGCATACAAATATTCCAGATGTGACTGACATTCGAGCCAAGAAGAGTCAAGTAATTCCCGCCATACAGTCGGCATTTGCATCATTAACCTCCAAATGCTGTTTAAAATATATGATTTCACATTCTGATCGTCATTTCTACTCATGTTAGCCCCAGTTAAGAGCACCACATCAGGCAACTGTCAGTCACAGTTTATTGAGTTAACCTCAAGCAAGTGTATGCTCCGTGTGAAGGGTGTGCATAAATGCCTGGAATAGAGCATTTAGTGTCAATCCCACTATGGCGACAGAGTGGTTTACAAGGTCCCATCAAGCTCTCCAAAACTACCTGATTAGCGCCTTTTGGCTATGACAAAGGAGGCTGCAATCAGGCTTCGCGAATCGACCCTTAGAGCGCAGAAGAACTTCATGCAGGACGTATAGTTGCCACAGGTCAAAGTTACAAAGCCAGCCGCCCGCATGTAAGTACCTTTCCCGAGACCAACCTTCTCTCTGTCGCTGACCGGAATTTTTGTGTTTCGCACGCCCATCCTGCGCAAATCCGTGCTACAGCATAAGTATTAACTTTCAAACAGAGTCTGACTGACAAATGTTGTTCATAGATTTTTTTCGGGCAAAGAAAGCGTGATGGATAATTGCATTGTAAAGAGACCTGCGGCAGATCTTCCCTACTAATAAAATATTCCGCTTACACATTATAATTAGTGTCCATTTATCAAAACGAACATAAAAGCCAGAGATGTTATGAGACTGCTTCAAAATGGGATGTTAGACAATCCCCAAATGCATTTCGTCTAAAGTCAGGACTGCAAATTTGACAATTAATGAAGGTAATCAAGGTAAAACCTCGGAAGTACGCAACAGCAACAAATTCTTTTGATCTTCGAGACGAGCTTAGGAGCATCAAGTGCTAACAGAGTTGAACGGTGATTTTATGAAGTAACTAATGATAAGGACAAGGTATATCTGTCCGCAATGGGTGACCGTCATTGGCTGTGTTCATTTAGGTTACCAATTTACACACCAATGAGACGACCAATACTGCTACAAAAATAATGCAAAATATGCGCTAGTCGGTAAGTCACAGTAGTGAAGAATGAACCACAATTTAGGATTTTATTCGATAATTAGACGGCTTATCCCGGGTCCGATTTCAGATAACGCATGCTAAGCGAAATGTAATGTGTCGATGTATACAGAACAATCACTTACCACCAACTTCAGACCAAAATGCAGTCCAAACATAAACGCAAGATGATATATCATATTACCACTAAGGCAGCAATTTACTAAGCTGCCTAACGGATTGAAACTTGTGTAGAATTATTTTTTTGCCGACTGGTGTTTTGTCATGACCTCCTGTGTACGAAAAAACTTCAACGACAAATTACCATTGAGAAGTTCAAAAGTTGATTTAGCGAGCATGCTGTTGCTTTTGATAAATTCCCTCAAAGCCTGTACATGCATATAACTATTGGAATAATTATCCGAACTTATACCGTTGCTGGGGTTTGGGGAGGATGGGAGCGTGAATCACTAAAATACAAGTCAGCGCCAGGGAGACTGTGGGCGTTAGGGAAGGTAACTATATGTGGCTATCTGACCTGGTGAATTTGTCTTATGGCAACTGTGGGACCTGAATGAAGTCCTTCTATGCCATATAACGGATTCACATAACCTGATTGCAGGTTCCTCTGTCATTGTCAACGGGTGTTGCCTAATTAGTCTTGGATAGCTTGAAGGACCTTGTAACTCACTCGGAGACTCTATTCGTATCTATAATGTGCGTGAGGATAGAGCTGTTGAGGTCCTTTATGTGACCTTTTCTTTACCATTCTTGAAGGAATTCTTTTACTCATTTTGACAAACCCTAACCGATATATTCTTCCTTACAGGAGCACATGAAGGAGTATTTACACAAAGAGGTGGTCTGAACTGATAGTTCGTTCTTGCCCTCTCCGTATAGGATGAAATTGGTGGAGAACAGTACACGAGTGTTAACGGCTGGAATGGCCCGTTACACAGCTTGAGTTCGGCGTCTTCTAAAAGTTCACTTCGTGCGTCCCCTCGAAATGGGACCCTGACGAAAAGCCCTTTGTTTCCTGCCGTCAGTATCGGGGAATTTGGTGGTCTCTTGCCCATGTTCCTATTAATGAATCGGTTAGGGATTGCACATAGTTAACCCCCTCGAACCCAGCTACAGCACAACTAACTACATGCCCGTATCTTTTTATTCATTATTTTATAAACCGTATGAATATACAGGCCTGCAGATAACTTATCGAAAGCAGACGTGTGCTCGCAGAACTGCCTTCTGAACCTTAAAGAAAAAGGTCGTAACGCCAACGTAGCCACCATAACGTAAACAGTTTCGTCTGTTGAGCCTTCAATTGCCTGGAAACTGTATTTACTCTACCCGAAAGAGGGCTTACCAAGGGCAACAGATGTACAAACTGCACTAATCGCCCCACTACCCTGTGAACTCCAAATGTGGTAATGGATAGTTTAAGAAAATAAAAGGCGTCGGCAGAATCTATTTGATTATTTGTAACACTGCTACTTTTGATTGCGGTGGGTATCTGCCGCTACCTGGTATGCTTGTGCTAGTTAATGCATTTAAATTGTCTTCCCTGAGTTAGTGGAGAGTGAGAAGCTTATGCAGACAAAAGCAAAAAGGGCGTTTTTGATTTTCTTTCCCAAAAAGTTCCTATTCTTAAACATCCTCCGTTGTTTATTAGCAGAATGGTTGTATAGGCGATATTTAGCGTAACTCTTATGTGTGAAAGCCCAATAATGAGAACACCTTCAGTGATAATAATGGCCTTAGCTGAAGAGGTCAAAATTTTGCAAATTATATGGCAGAAATATACGGCCCTGGAACTTGACTCAGGGCTACCTGTGGTAAGAGGAATGGCCATATTTCCTTGTCTAATTGATAGAGGAAATTCTGTTAGCAGTAACCTTCGCCACGTCTGTCGGATGGAAGGTTGGCGAGGAGTTTTTGAAGTCGAACTAGTCCTTGCCATTAAAATGACTGACATTCATGCAGGGCTGTGCATGTTAGCGATACATTTGAAATTGCGGAACGGATTCGACAGCAGTCGAAACTGGTTCCATTAGATTTTAGAAATAAAAAAGAATAGACAAATACGACAAATTTAAGTACGTTACACGAAAGAGAATGACGTTTCCGACTAGCACGCAAATCGCTGTGATAATATGTAGACATCTGGTGGATTCTAGGTTGATATCTCAGGAAACCGTGTTGGGGAGGTAAGCATACTTTATCAAATTCGGTGGAATCCTGACGTTTCAGTATGTGTGGCGGGTAATCTGGTAACGTTCCCGTCTTCCAGTGAGGCTTAGAGTCTCACATGGCTAGAGAGGTGACTGTACTTGTGCCTTCATCTCGCTGTCGTGGGTTAGGACCCAACGAAGGCGCCGAGATTTTTACAGTTGGGTCAATATTAACATTATTAAGTTGTTAATTTGAGTCGAGGATAGGGGTGTTGCAAAAATAGCCTGTGTGACTAATTGTCCTGCCCACGCAGTCGATTTCTGTTGCGGTTCACGCACTTATCATCTCTTGTGTTACATTCAACATTGTCGAAATAATGGGTGGTGCTGGGTCCCGTGGAAAGAGCTGAGGACTTTTGTATTTGAGGACAGTCACCACCAGAGCTCTCCGCACAGCTGCATGACTCTTGAAAGACCATTATTATTGATTCGATAAAAGTGCTTCTTCATTTTCCACCATAGATACGAAGCCTCGACCTCAGCTCCAGCAAACAAACTCAGAAGTTCTGCTGGCTAGAACACAAAACACACGCTATAAAAATGAAATTTCAGCTAATAATCAACCCGGCTGTCAGGAAAATTCACGGCCGAACAATTTAGTAGTTTATAGGGCTCTGTGGCAGACTAGAATTCCAGGTTGTGTCATTAACATGTGAGAGTCTGGGTAAAACCGCAATTACAAAGTTATAACAACTAAAATAATTTCACTATTTGCTTCAATACATGCATTTATTTTGCATAATTTCACACACAGTGTGCTATCGTCAGTTGCTTGTTCGATATACCGCATGAGAAGGATTAATTCGAATTTCTGTTTCTGACTTAATTCCTTGGATCGAAAGATGGTTTTGCATAACTACGATAAATGAAGATAACTTCATCCTAATTACAACACCTATTTTCAGCAAAGGTACTAGATAGACACCCAAACACGCGTGTTTCGCTGCAAAAATGTTAGGGTCAACAGTGTGTACTCAGAACTTAGAGGGTGTTTTCTGGTATAAGAACTGCAGCTTAACCCTGCTTGTTTAATTTCCGCAAAGAATAAAGCCTGATCTTCAGTTGCACTCGTTGGAAAAGGTTTTTAAGACACGATCCGAAAGTTCATATGGATATCTGAGCTAAAATTTCTGATTTACAGCGAAATAACCGCGAAATATTTACGGGAAGCACGCGTGTCGAGACCTTTATCTAGTGCCTGTGTTGTCAGTACTACACAGTTCTATTCTGTGGGCTTCATGTTGGCGGTTTTTGACTAATACCGAGTTTTCAGATGTTTTGGCAGTTGTTCAATGATTCATATTGACACAAATGTGAAAAAACATGGCGTGACGGTGGGAAAAGAACCGAAGAAAAAACGGGAAGTCTGTAGTACAGCCAACGATCTAAAAATCGAGGAGAAAAGTATTCCACAGTGGACACAATATGAAAAACTACTGGGCTATATTGCAGTAGCTACAGGGTTTCAGGTCAAAATTATATATATATATATATAATGATAGTGGGCGCTCACCGATCAAGTTACGGAACATGCTCGTTCCGTTGTGCCTTGGGGCTCATACTTAAACCCTCGCAGGCAGTCGCACAGCGACTAGTGATATATGTTGAGCGTTCAACTCCATGACCAAAGATCCCGGGTTTGAATCTCAAGTGA
>CACRXP010000560.1:114228-132250 GCA_902702965.1 Spirometra erinaceieuropaei
ATGCATAGCCTCGAAAATGACCATCAATTCGGCTTCGACAAGGCAGAAGTAATCGGTCGAGCTGAAAGCAAAATGGCGAGAGAGATAATCGAAGCCTGGCAATCCAACGCCAACTCGATCAACCGTAGGATCGACCTACCGGCGCCATATGAGGCCGTCAGACACCACTTGAGCAGGAAGGGAGGGCCAATGGGAAGAGAGAACAATGGACCTATCAGTACTGAGTAAGAAAGACCTATATAAACATTGTATTCCCACTTCTAATCTATCTCCGATGATGCGCTCAAGTATGAGTGTGAAACGTCAGATGAATAAATCATCCTCCCCAGAGATCTCTTTACCTTCTTCCATATATATAACTATATAAATTACTTATTTATTTGAATATATATGCACGAATTGGAAAACAGGCAACCCAAGAAATATATCCTGAAATCGAATCCCTTCTTTTCGAAGGAGAGAAAGCGTTATTGATTAAATTTTCGATGTCGCTTCCTCGTGTCGCCGTCAGAGTGGAGTAAATATGCAGAAAACAGTTTAAATTTCAAACGTGCCACAAAATCAATGCTCAATTGGTGCCTCAGATAGTAAGCTACCGTCGTATGTGTCAGCCCGTATTTATCGGCTTCCGTCTCTTCCAGTTTTCTCCGCGATTTTTGTACGTGGCATCTAACTCGATATGCCTGTTTATGCATGACTTATCGCAGTGCATTGCTTTAAGAAACTCTGGGCCTTTTTTAGATGGGCAAACTCCGGCGATGCGAGTTTTTTCCCTTGCGAAAGTGTGCCCAGTATCAAGAGTGTGCATGGCCATTTGAGGCAAGTGGTCTTGCCTCTTTACTGCAAGTTGATGTTCATGGATGTGTGTAGAGGCAAATTTTACCGTTTGTTCACAATAAACGGCATCACTGGCATCTCATGGGATCTTATAGACGACTTCTTTTCTATTTAGATAGCCAACCTTATCCTCGGGGTGTACAAGTTGGGTGCGTTAAGTAGGCGTCGGCTTGTGCTCCACTTTTATCTGGTGTTTCGTCAAGTGTCTTTCAACAAGTTCAGGCACATTCCTGATGTAAGGAAGGATTTGCCAAGTGTTTGCTTTGGGCGCTTGATTGGAACTATCTAGTTCCTTTGATTTTATCTCTTATTGTCTCATGCATCGACATACGAAATCTCAAGGGTAACCGCCGGGCGAAAATAATTCTAATAGGTAGTTTAATTCAATTTTGTAGCTTGCTTCATTAGAGCAATGTGTTTTTGCTCGATGCATCAGACTTTTGAGAGTACTCCGCTTGTGAGAGATCGGACTGCTGCTGTCATAGTTTAGAATTATTTCTGCATATGTTTCTTTGCTGTGAACGGACGTTAGTAATCACGGATCAACTAGAAATACTCCACAACCCAATCAATTCAAACGTTCCAGGAATTAACTTCACGTTGGAAAAAGAACTTGACAATAAATTTCCATTTCTAGATGTTCTCGTACAGCGTAAGACTGGCGGAACATTACACACGTCCGTTCACAGCAAAGAAAAATATGCAGAAATAATTCTAAACTATGACAGCAACAGTCCGATCTCTCACAAGCGGAGTACTCTCAAAAGTCTGATGCATCGAGCAAAAACACATTGCTCTAATGAAGCAAGCTACAAAATTGAATTAAACTACCTATTAGAATTATTTTCGCCCGGCGGTTACCCTTGAGATTTCGTACGTCGATGCATGAGACAACAAGAGATAAAATCAAAGGAACTAGATAGTTCCAATCAAGCGCCCAAAGCAAACACTTGGCGAATCCTTCCTTACATCAGGAATGTGCCTGAACTTGTTGAAAGACACTTGACGAAACACCAGATAAAAGTGGAGCACAAGCCGACGCCTACTTAACGCACCCAACTTGTACACCCCGAGGATAAGGTTGGCTATCTAAATAGAAAAGAAGTCGTCTATAAGATCCCATGAGATGCCAGTGATGCCGTTTATTGTGAACAAACGGTAAAATTTGCCTCTACACGCATCCATGAACATCAACTTGCAGTAAAGAGGCAAGACCACTTGCCTCAAATGGCCATGCACACTCTTGATACTGGGCACACTTTCGCAAGGGAAAAAACTCGCATCGCCGGAGTTTGCCCATCTAAAAAAGGCCCAGAGTTTCTTAAAGCAATGCACTGCGATAAGTCATGCATCAACAGGCATATCGAGTTAGATGCCACGTACAAAAATCGCGGAGAAAACTGGAAGAGACGAAAGCCGATCAATACGGACTGACACATTCGCCGGCAGCTTACAAGCTGAGGCACCAAATGAGTATTTATTTTGTGACACGTAAGAAATGTTAAATGCTTTCTGCATATTTACTCTAGTCTGAAGGCGACAGGAAGAACCGACCTCGAAACTTTACTCAATAGCGTTTTCTCTCTTTCCTAAATAACATAGTGGATTTCAAATATTTACATATATATGATGAAGATAGAAGGCTCGTCCGAATAAATGGAGTTGTACACGTGAATTTTTGAGCTGGTGACACCAACCCGTCGTCAGACGAAATAAACAGAGGAGAAAGTGAAATGGTCAGACCAAATTGTTTGGCTTGTCAGGGCACCCACTAAAAGGTAAGCAAATAATTTATGAAAAGAATGACGGTGTGATCATTAGGCTAGGGTCTGTGTTGAGGGAGGGAAGAGGAAACTGTTTCGGCTCCCTGTGCTAAAGGGTAGGCGGGATGACGATTCAAAGTGACTTAGGATGGTGGACTTAATGATCGTCGATCCGGCATGCTGGTAAGAGCCAGTGATCCAACTTAGAGGTGTTCGTGGTTACGACTGCGGTCCGCTGTGTCTGGAGTAGGGGGGCGGGAGGGTGGCGAAATAATCCGCTTATACTGGACCCAGTACGGATTAGCGGCTGTTGTTGGGTCGTGGACGCATGTCATTGAGGCGAGTACTCAGACCTTCTTAATGAGCGTCCAGATCGACACGGCAATTAATGCTATTTGTGTTAGAGTGCTAGGCTTCGACGATTTCTCGAGCCTGTTTGGTGTTTGCCAAGGCAAAAATTTCGTTTCCTTCCAAATTGATGTGATTTTCGCATTCATTGGCGTGCGCAAACACCAGTGACAAAGGGTCACGTTGCGCATGGCTAGTTTATGTTCGTTTATAACCGTCGCAAATCGTCGGCCTGTATGACCATCATTGTCGTAAGAGGAGTTAGCACACTGAATTCGGTAGATGATATTGATTTGCTGCTCCTTGGTAAAGGATCTTTCACATGGGACAGTGTTGCGTGAAGGGGAGGCGGCCGGTTGTGGGCAATGAAGATACCAAACCGGTTTAGTTGTCGGGTGATCGCCTCGGAAATATCCTGCATGCAGGGCTAGGCTCACTGACTTACGCCCACGACCTAACAACAGCCGCTAATCCATACTCGGTCCTGTATAAGCGGATTACTTCGCTAACCTCCCCCCTCCCTACCCCAGACAGCGAAAGGCAGCCGTAACCCGAACACCTCTACGTTGGATCACTGGCTCTTACCCGCATGCCGGATCGACGATCATTAAGTCCACCGTCCTAAGTCACATTGAATCGTCATCCCGCCTACCCTTTAACACAGGGAACCGAAACACTTTCCTCATCCCTGCCTCACCACAGACCCTAGCTTAATTATGTCTCCATCCCGCCTTTCATAAATTAGCTGTTTACCTTTTAGTGGCTGCCCTGACCAGCCGACCAATTTGGTTTGACCATTTCACTTTTTCCTCTGTTTATTTCGTCTGACAACGGGTTGGTGTCACTTGCTCGAAAATTCACGAGAACAACTCCATTTATTCTGACGAGCCTTCTATTTTCATCACATTATCTTACAATGCACAGTACCTCAACCATTCAATATATAAATGCAAATAATGGTAGGAGGCGTTCGCCGATATTTCTTTCGGAACTTACTCGTTCCCTTGAGCCTTATGGACTCTCTCTCTCGAGCCCAACCAGCAGCCGCACAGCGGCGAATAAAATAGGCAGAATAATATAACTGACAAAGACAAGGAACACTGGAATGTCTATTTCTGGCTTAATAACCATTGTCAGCCAGTCATATCCAACCTCCAGTTCTGATACTCCCATAGGCCCGAACTCACGACCTGTTTGTTAGAAGTCCACACCTCTAACCACTGAGCCACGTGCCCGTTGCCCTGTCTGTTTTTGTTCGGGAATATAAATTGGTAGGGGGCGATCACCGGTCGTTCTTACGGACCTCACTCGTTCCTTTGTACCTTATGGACTCTCTAACACACACTCATAGTCTGGGTATGACTAGCTGACGACGGATAACAAGCCAGAAATGGCCATTCCAGACTCCCTTGTCCTTGTCGGTAATATCATTCTGCCTATATCATTCGCCGCTGCGCGGCTATTGGGTGGGTTCGAGAGAGAGTCCATAAGGCAAAACGAAACGATTGATTTCCGTAAGAACTATCGGTGAGCGCTCCCTATCAGTTGACAAAGGTGGCTCCGTTGCGATTTTGAACAAAGCGGACTACAATGCAAAGATGCTATCATTGTTAGAAGATGGATCGACTTATAAACCACTTTCTGCGGATCCTACCAAAGCACAGACCACATCTATTGATAAGGTGCTGAAGCGCCTCACCGGGAAAAAGCAACTGTCGGGAGAAATAGCTAAGCACTTGAAACAAACTGAACCCACCATTGCTAGGATCTATGGACTACCAAAAGTCCACAAAGCTGAAGTGCCGTTACGACCGATAGTATCGCTAATCGGGGCACCTAACTACAAAATTTCAAAGTGGCTATTCCAAAAACTTCATCCACTTACTAGGAATTGTGAAACGTCGATTGAGAACTCTACAGAGTTTCTAAGGAAATTAAAAGGAATCACAGTTTCCTCTGACGAGATCATGGTGTCCTTCGATGTTGTCTCCCTCTTCACGTCCATACCGTTAGAATTGGCGAAACAGGGCACAGAGGATCTCCTGCAATCCTGTGACACGGATGTTCCCGCTATTGCCTTACTCGAGCTCTTTGACCTGTGTATGGAAACCAATTTTTCGTTCGACCAACAGTACTACCAACAACTGAAGGGAGCCCCAATGGGGTCACCTATCTCTGGCTTCCTTGCCGAGATCACAATGCAGAAACTGGAGGCCACGGCTCTTCCGTTAGTTAATCCTAAATTGTGGTTGCGATACGTGGACGACACATTTGTGATCGTTAAAAAGGATCAACTAGAAACGCTCCACAACACCATTAACTCAACAATGCCGGGGATTAAATTCACACTCGAGAAAGAAGTTGACAAAAAACTCCCATTTTTGGATGTTCTTGTGCAGCGGAAGACCGACGGAACGTTGCGCACATCGGTGTACCGCAAACAAACCTATGCGGAAGTCATTCTACACTACGAGAGCAACCACCCCATTTCCCACAAACGGAGTACGGTCAACTGTCTGCTTAACCGGGCAAAAACACACTGCTCGGACGAAGAAGGCTACCAGGCCGAACTAAGTTACTTGTGTGAATTATTTTCCCGAAATGGGTATCCCAAGTATTTTGTGCGCCGATGCATGAGACAGAAAAAGTCAAAAGAAACGGAACAAAGAACTTCCAGCCAGGCACCCAAGTCAAATACATGGCGAACTCTCCCTTATATCAAAAACGTGTCTGAACTCGTGGAAAGGCGCCTAAAGAAGCACCAAATTCTGGTGGCACACAGACCAACGACTACATTACGTACTCAGATAGTACACCCTAAGGATAGGGTCGGCTATTTGGATAGAAAGGAAGTAGTCTACAAGATCCCGTGTGGGGCTTGTGATGCAGTTTATTGTGGTCAAACAGGAAAATCCGCCTCTACACGCATTCACGAACACCAACTTGCAGTAAAGAGGCGAGACCAACTGTCTCAAGTAGCCATGCATACCCTGGACACGGGGCATACGTTTGCTTGGGACAGAACACGGATTGTCGGCGCCTGCCCCTTCAAGAAAGGCCGAGAGTTCCTTGAGGCCATGCACTCGGATGAATCGTGCATCAACCGTCACATCGAGTTGGACGCCGCGTACAAAAGTCTCAAGGAGAAATGGAAGAGACGAGAGCCAATCGGCACAGAATGACGCAAATAGCGGCCGCTCACGGACACAAACGCGAACGATTATCGATTTTTTCCGCGTGCGCTGCCAGATGTTAACTGTTGTCGGCACATTTACTCTCAGTCTGCGTCTGACGACGACCTGGGGAACCGGCGTCGAAAATTTACGCAATAAAGTTCATTTTCCCAAAGAACGCCTTTAACTTCAACTTATATTTCTTGGGATGCCTACGTTTCAATACAAGATATATACAAGATATATATTTGAAGATGGCAAGTTCTTCGGAAAAATTAAGGACTTTATTAGTAAATTTCTGATGCACAAAGAAAGCGTCATTGGTTCAGCGGAGAAGGGACGGGCAACCGTGATCTTTGACAGATCAGAGTACGTCACAAAAACCCAGAAACTACGAAGCGACATCAAGTCATACAGATTCATCGTCTCTGACCCCATGCAAGCACCGGTAAGCAAAATCAACAAGAGCTTTAATAGGATGAGGCGTCAAACGACGATAGAATAAAACGATTGGAGACAAATGAGGGTGCAAGTTGCCGCTCCAGCACGTTTCTACGGTTTGCCCAAGTTTCACAAGCCAAATGTCCCCCCTACGCCCCATCGTAGCGATGAAAGTTGCACCCATCTACGAACTAGCTAAATGGCTTACCAATCACTTAAAAAAGCCGACGGAATGCTCCGAACTCACAGCCGCCTCGTCAACGCACTTCTTGGATAAAGTCCGAGACGTGACACTAGCCCCGATGAGATCATGGCATCCTTTGAATTTGACTCTTTGTACACCTAGCCTGACAAACAGACGTCAACTCCATCAACCGTAGCGTCGACCTACTGGCACCATAAGAGGACGCCAAACACCACTTAGGCACCAAGGGAGGCTCAGTGAGGATATAAATTAATGGCCCTATCAGGGTTAAGAGAGAGTGGCCTAATTAAACCGTGCAGTTGCCAAATTTCTTGATTCCGATAATGCGCTCGAGTATAAATGCGAAACGTCAGATGAATAAAGAATCATTACCGAATGCTGATATGAATATTTGAGCTAAAATTTATCATTTACAGTGGGATATCCGCATAATATTCACGCAAAACACGCGTGTCTGGGCCTTTCGCTAGTGCCCGTATTGTCAGTATGGTAAATTATTACACACATTACAATTCTAAAGGCTGCCTGTTGGCGCTTTGTGATTATTCCGTCGTTATTCCGCTATAGCCAATGGATTTCAGCTAGAATTTATGCATCGCCTTTTCAACCGTACCTGTAAAGCTCTGTTCTGACGAATGTACTCAACGTTCGCATATTAATTTCCTCCATTAATATCCATCATACATCCCCAAATACAAAATGAAAGGCAGAAATGATAGAAACACTTCACCTATACGACGTTTCTTCGACAGTAAATCTGGTGAGTTGTATGGCATAGAGGATCCCTGCGACAGTTCTGACTGAACATTGACCGTTAAAGTGGATTCGTGTGCCTGAAAGCAGCCAGACAAAAATATTGCAGAATTTCAGTGTTTCTAGGCAGAACAGTATCTTTTGTTTCAAACATCCGCAAAAGTTTGGGTCACATCGCCAGCGGAAAACGTTCATTTTGGTCGGCACGAGGTAGAGGACACGCTATTTTCCTTCGGCTGGGCGGATGCCAGAGCACTGTCACAGTTAACATATTTATGACCAAAGGGTAGGATAAAACAATGCCAGACCCAGAAGTTGACATAGCGACAACCTGCTGCTAACACAGATCGTAGAATTTAACACGCCGACGTCCTGTCCACGAAAAGCTTTGGCACAAAGGAGTGTACTACTTCGGTGGGACATTTGGCTGATTACGCCCGAACCTACTTACCAAGAATGAGGGTAGCATAAGTCGATCATCTGCACTAGGTTCATTTCACTCAGTAACTAATGCATCACACCAGACGGAGTTATCAGTGTTTGCCAACATGGTGTGATGACCTGTGGAGACCATCGCACTTGTTTTGTGCAGCGTGGTGTATATCGTGCTGTAGTGCTCATACAGATTGATTGTTTCGGCTTGGCGTACTTTGAGTCTGCGTAAGACCAGAGCCCGAATACCGACTTGCAGCACATAATGCCAACTGTGCGAATCATTTCAGGCCTGCGTGCTTTCTCGTCATCCATTTCTTAAAGTGGCTTATTCACTCTGCCATTGCTAATGCCGCAAGAATTATTACTTTGATGTTCGGCTTCAAAGCAAAGTACGCATCGCGCCAGAACTGCGGGGGTTGTCTGAATGGAACTTCTCGGGCCACTTGTGTGGGGTTTTGTCTCCTGCTGCACACTTAGGATGAGACTGCCGAGTTCTCCACGAAGCACAAGAATTCGTGGCACCAAAGATGGTCCACTGTAAATGATCGTCCTTGAGAATATCTATATATAAACCCACTTCATGCCTGCAGCTCAGGTTAAATACGATGCTGTTCCTTTTGGGGCTTATCTGTTTGCTACCATTAACGGGTAATTATTTTTAGCATTCTTTTATTTTATTCGCAAGGCAGCTTTCCATTTCTAAATATTTGATCAGGAGTTGCATTAATACAATCCGTAATGTGCTTGAAAACTAATATAATAATGATCACTACTGGCTTAATTTACTAATTCTTCCTCTTGCTCCAAAGAACGGACAGCAGGGCAGAAGTATTAAATAGTAGTACAATTTCATACCAAAAAATGACATTTGTTTCATATTCGTTCGTTTGCTAAGCCTTTTTATGTGACCCCTGATAGTGTACTATTTATGCGATAAAGAACACTGTGTGAATTGCCATAACAGTCAAAATTAAGCCAATACATACTGGCCAAAGCGCCGAAGACATTATCGGGAAGAATTTTAAACTCCTCATGACATTTTTAAAAAGCCAAACCGTTAATAATTTGATGTAAGCCTTGTATAAATGTAGTGATGTGATTTGTTTTAATGTTCAGCATATCTCCTTACACAGGAAAATGGCAGAAACCTCACTCAAGTACAATAGAAATCTATTCGTTCGTTGGCTCCTCCTTAGCCTTGTAATCCTGAAATAGTTATTGCACATCCTAGACCGTAATTGTACATATTTATATTTATCTAACCGGACATCCGTCCGTATGAAATAAACTTCATGTCATTTTATATCTGAACTTACCGTGGCCTAGTATGCACACATACCAATAGTAATTGGAAATGAAATTTTCATCAGGTTATTTTCAAAAGCGTCATCTTATGCCCATAAGTATCGTTATTTCTATTAGCCCTCGCGTAGAACTATGCGGATTCAGAAACCAATAGAAGTTAACTTGACTTTTTGTGCAATTTTTCATTTATTTTAAGAAGATAAACTCATGTTTTTTATTTTAGCGAACGCCGGAAATGAGTTGGATACAAATATCATTTCGGCAGATAATAGATGTCAGCCATTTAGCGTCCGCCTTCCCCATGCGCCAGATGTACGTCCATCAAATGTTTACACAGTAGTTTGAATGAGAGGATTTTGCTTAACTCGGGAGTTTTACTAGATTTGGTTGTGAAAGAGTAACGAGAAGTTTTAGTGGGCTAGTAATAGCTAAAGTTTGAGATTAAGGACAATTAACAAAGAGAAATAATTTTAAACAAACCTACCACATTTAACAGTACAAAAGACTAAATATGAGGTCAGAGGGATGACTAGGGGGAAAGAAGATACATTTTTCGTTGTATCACTACGACCTATCTTTTGCGCTTTCAAATAGTCTATTTTGAATTAAATTTGCCTGCAATATTCAAATTCAACTAGCGTGGTAATGACTCTAATAAGTTTTTATACCCGCTTGAAATATAAGCAAAATATTTTCATAGACCTATGGTATTTTCCCCCAATTTAAAGTATTACATTCTGGACTTCGACAACTTCTACTTCGAGGACGATTTCTGTTACTCAGCAACTGACTGGGACAGATTTATGAAATGCACACTAAAAGAAGGTGAGTTTTGCATGGTAGAGGGACGTTGATTAAGGAAATGCACTCTGTTTGGATGTCCGCTCATTTTTCCTTACCGCATACATCTTAAAAATGCATGATCTTGCTTAGTCCACAGGTTCTCCTCGTTTGAGCGCGAACAAAGACTCGATGAATAAACATAGGTGTCAGCAAATTTTTATAGGGAGATGAAGGCTGAATCCACGGAGAACGGACTATTGCAAAACAACCTTTATTGTATATTTTACGTCGCGTATAACCTGGCGAATCAATAAACATAGAGATATCCGAATCTACGTCTGCCGAAAAACACTGGTAAACGCATTAGTTTCGGAACGTGCGTTTTTCCCTAAAAACTGCCAGTCGAGTTTGATTAGGCTGTTATTCAAAATTCACGAGGATCTATATCTCTTGGAATAGGAAAATCTATAAAATGCCTCTTTCAAATTTTATGCTATCGCAAGAAGTCTACAGACATGTCTTTGCTCTCACTATCATTTGAAATAACATGAAATTTCATCCATTTTAATCTAATAAATGGTGATTTGTTATTGATCCCTTAAATGCAAATATTCACTCCACCTCATTTAAGATGATGCCGGTTATATTGCAACTCTCTGGGTCTGTGATGCCGAAAACCGCATACGTCTCAGTTGGAGGATGCCCGAATTCATTGAACTTGCCCCGATGTCCTACATCACTCAATTCTTTATGCCCGACGGTCAATGGAAGAAAAGGGATGAGTGTAAGTTCTAGGATGTTTCATAGATTGTAATATACCTTTTCTCATAATAATCGGGTTTTCTCATGAACTCCACCAATTAACCTCTGTAGACTGCCTGCAGCCTGAGTACTCCACTCCACTGATCCGTACTAATCTCACAAAGGACTCCGTCGAAATCAAGTGTGTCATCTATCTGCCGTCTTGTTACTACAGCGAACAAGTGAGTTGGGTGTCTTTTCTGCTACCAGAATTAACAACTATTCCAAATAACACATGTTGTTCATTCGCACTGCAACTGAGCCAGTTTGCAAGTCCACTCCCTGAGTGAGTGCTCGGTCCTGTTAATGGAATTCGCCTCGGTTGGTAACGCACTATTTTCAGCCGTGTCCTTTTGCCTGCGATTGGTTTTCTAGCTGGGTGAAGAAGATGAGTGGACACTGTGTCACGACTGAGTTTAGCCACGTCAACCGAAATTCCAAAATGCGTTTTCGTTTTCAAAAGATTAATTAGATAGGGTTGTAAAATTACTTATTGTACAGAATAATTCTATAATAATGTCGTGACCTTAGTTTGACGGCATTTGAACGGACTTCTTTACGGCCGCATAAAATGCTATACTTTGCAAAAAATGACTACCTAGGTAGCATGCATTTTTCTCATTGATTTTCAATGCCCTTACAAATTAACCTATGTTTCGTGGAAAACAGCACCAAAATATCCATTCTTTTGCTCATGCGGTAGACAATTACTTATTCGTCCAATTTTACACTCGACCGAGGGGTAAAATCCAGTTTAACAAATGTTTTAATTGTAAGGATTTTTATTACCGTGAAATGGTCGTTCATAAAAAGTTCTGTCCCTGCATTTGTCAATGTTTCTTGTTAAGTTAACAATATCGCTCAAATGCACGGCTAAATTTTATAAACTTTATGTGGTTCCACTTAATATCGTAGAGAAATATGTCGTTTTCCGTACGCAGAAGATATACTGCATGTAGTTTAAAAACCCTAAATGCGAGTGCAACGGCAGGTAGGGTTCAAACCTATTCCGGCATGGGAAAACCTTTTTAATACCGAATCATTCTCTTTCTTCAAGAAAAAAGTTAAAATTAAAAGGGATGTTTTACCCAATAAATAAAAAAAAACGGTTTTTGTTCATGTTTTCCATGAAATATGATTGAATATGTAAGGGCATCGAAAAGTACTGACAAAAGTGCATGCATCGTAAGTAGTCATTTTTACAAAGTATAGTTATTTATGCAGCGGAAAGAAGTTCATTGGAAAAACGACATCCTAAAGGTCACTGAATTATTGTAGAATTGTGCTTCACGGTGATTAGTTTAACAACAACATTCAATTAATCTTTTCGGAACAAAAACGCTTTTCGTAATATCGGTTGACATTTCAGGAGTTAGCCCACCTTCTGTGTGTCAGTCGCGGGAGGATGGAGTGTCTGATGCAGCTAATGTACCTACATTTTCGGTTCAGTTGAGTTCATTGGAGGGGAATGCAGATATTGCATCTTAGAGCTCCTATGTTTTTGCAAGAAACCGAAGTGTATCAAATATTTGAAAACGGCAACATCAAGCAGTTATAGGGAAATTATCGAAACTGTACGAATTAACGAATTATTCCAAGTATCAGAGATACTGGCAATACTAAGTACGCTGTAGAGAAGTCCGTCTTTGTATAACTCTGCTACAAAAAAACGGTATGATTTCAGAAATCCACAGGCACCAATGTGCATGTTTGGATCGGCGTCCAGTTACTTAAGGGGAATAATAAATTTAGACAACAAGCGTTACTGAAATATAGACAGTAACATTATATCAGTACAAAATTGTTCGCACGGAACTTGAAGACGATATCGGTCGGGTGACAGTATGATGTGCAGTTGTATCCTGATCCAGCCTCTGTTTAAAAGTCTCGAAAAATGCGTACATAGTCATATCTGCCGGCAGAGCATTCCAAGTTTCAACCACTCTGTTGGAGAAGAAGAACTTCTTTGTGTTCAGTTTGGCGCCAGCCACACGCTGTTTGAGCGAATGACCTCGCATGTTCGTTGGGGTCGCTAATTCAAAGAAGTCTCCGGGTCAAAGACAGCTCCTAGTGGAGAGAGGCAATGCTTACAACTGCCTTCATAGGTATTAAAAAGCAGATTACCATGTATTTGTGTTTAAGTGCAGTGTGCTGCAACAGCCAAAATGGGCTACGCGTTCAAGAGGGGTTGGGTTAGCTCTGATCAACGGGGTGCGCATGCTATATTTGGTCCAATTGTAGGGTCGGTGTGTCCGTGACCACTTTTTGCAAAATTAAACGAACTTATAACTGCGGTACGGTGATCAAAGACGCCCGGGAGCACAGTTTTGGCATCAGTTGAATTGGCTGACGTGCTGCACATGTGGCCGAATAGGTTGTCACATTTAAAATCGAAACGATTTTACCGACTGTGCTTTTAAATTATTGCAGTCCCCCAAATGATGTCCCATTGTACTAACGGTCCGGTGAAGGTCCTCAATTAATTAACTGAATTTTTGCTATTAGTTAATACAAATGACACTGAAAATCAAGATTTTGCCAATAACGACTGCAAATAATGCATAACTATTTAGCAGTTCTTAGTTTACTAGGGCTCAATAGAATGCCACTGTTAGTTAAGGTATGAATCCAGTGTGTTCATAATTACAAATGAGTATGCTTAGATAAAGACATAATCCGCGCAAGGTCGCCAGTGATGAAAATCAACAGACTATGATCAGGTTTAGACACTCACACGTATTTGCTAGCATTTCTACAAATTCTTCATGCAACTATCTTCGATGAGACTCAAAAACCCTGTGCTTACTTGGCAACGAATTAGCAGTTTCGTATTGTTATTGATTTCAGTAAGAGGTTAACATTTATCACCTTCGCATTATCATTGGTTTCGGCGGGCGTAGCTTCACTTGCGGATATTTTTAATTTGAACTGCTTTACGGACTGCTACAATTATGATTCACAATAACGTTTGTGTTGGGTATCACAGTTAGGTTTTAGGGTTTAGGGGTTAACGCATAAATTTTGTGTTAGGGTTTAGGATCAGGGTGCAGGTTTGCCTTAGGGTTAGAGTTTAGAGGTAGTATTTAAGGCGTTAACTCTCCACAATTTACCTCTACGACTTACGTCTGACTGGTCACATTATTGAACGGCCTAGTAACAATCACGCTGATCGGCTAATAACCCTTATTTTTCATGGAATTTGCTTGACCGTACAGTAAGTTTTTGAAATGCGCGCTGCCTATGCTGCGATTTTATACCCACTTAAACAAACTAGTACACTTACTTATAGCATTGCGTTTTTCCCACATTACAAGGAAAACCATTTTTACCACGGTTGCCATACTGGACGCGTCTGGACTTCTCAATTTCCCAAAAAGACCGCTTTTCCGAGCATTACCGTATTTGCCCTACGTTGATAATGAAAGTAGTGAATTGTTATCGCATATCACATACATGATGCTCAAATAGCTGCTTTCGAACGTCTTCCCTATCTGTGTGCCGTTAGTTATGTCGGTGTCCTGCTTGTTCGCTATCGTCGTCAAAATAGCAAAACATAAATCCATCCTCCATGACCTGCATTATTCGCTCACAGACATATGTGGCATCCACCATCTAATCCTTGGCATTTTTTACTTCTATTCCGTTCCCATATGAGGAACATTTCTCAGAAACGAACGTAGGCTCGCCAACTGGTCTTCTGAATACCGTCATGGGAATTTGCATAACTCTACAAGAAATACCAACTTCAAAAAATTTTTTCACCAGTTTTTCATCAGTTTTATTTTCTTCTTCCGCAGATTCAAATTTACGGGCTCTACGAGAGTTATTGTGGGGGAAAAAATCCGGTCAAAGATTGTGGTACGTTTTTAAAACACCTCAACGTTTTAGTCAGATCCCCTTTAGACGTATTTTTAAAATTTCGCATGTACTCATTCCCTTCTTACGTTGTTAATGCGGAAACCTTTTAACTATGTGGTTACATGGCGAAGAAATACGTAATACCCATATATAGAAATGAAAGTGGGTGGAATGATCAGTAAAAGAGACTCAAATCTAGGTTAGTATTTACGACGTTACAACAATTGTATGGTATGACATGCACCTGTTTCCTTTACCCTTTGTTTTTAACAGAGAATCTTGCAAGAGGGTTTTTCCTGTGTGAGCTTACTTATGCGGTTCAGCCATTTTGCCTACAAAATTTATTTGCTGCGGAGGAGCGAAAGCTGGTGTTTGTACCATGTGAAATTGCTAAAGAGATTCTACTCTTTTGCTCCTTAAGAAATTTTCCGAGCATATGCTGCCCAAGCGCTGATAAGAGAGGCCTAGCAGAATTTGAACTAGATTATATTTTTCAGGCCATAAAAAACGTCTACTTGTATATATCGTCAGTAGCTTTATTTGTTGTTCGAACTTAATAAGAAATGATGCAGATCTACACTTTTCGCAGTAAGCTAATAGGATGGCCAGCAGTTGCACCGATGGAGGTCAGTGCTTATGCACATAGCGTCGTCTGCTCGATTGCATTTGCATATTTGCAGGCATCGGACATGATATTAGCGAACACATTTCAAGAACCAGACTAGTGCAAGTGTTCGACCAACTTTAACAGGAGGCAACACTTCCCTGATGTACACACTTACATAATCCGAATCCCTTCTGCTTTTCATCGGAGGAAGGTGTCGACTCCCTTCATTTAGAAGCATAGCAGATTTTTACAATGTGCCTATCTTCAAACAAAAAATATAACTAACGTCATATAAAGTCGTCTGATTAATTTCTGCAATGATAACTGACAATTAGGAATTCAATTCACGCTGAATACCCGAGAGAGAGAGTAGTCCTATTAGCCTCAGGTTGCACACTGGAGATATCAAAACCATCTACTTAGTAATATTTAGCAGACTGCGTTGCAGCCAAGCTGCAAAGGCAAGCCAAATGGCAAGACAAGACCGGTCCATGTATTTTTTATTTCTCTGCTAGGATAACTCCGAGTTTTGGTTTTTACAGACGTTTCCGCAGTTTCACCGTGTGATTCTAATATCTTCGAGCATCTTGAAATCATTAATATAAAAAATCAACTTTATTTGACTTTAAGAGGAAGAGGTTTAAATCAACGCAAAGCTTACCTCTTCTTCCAAACAAAACAACAGTCTCTTTTCATTCACTTCAGGCCGTCGCATAATCGGAACCAACCTGATTGAGTTTACAACTACTGTGCCACACAATCCGCACAATAAAACTCAGTATGTATTCTGCGCAACCGACAGGGACACGCTATCCATTCAACTCACCTGGAGGCCTCAGGGTACGTCATGCATGCAATTTTCCTTATTCATGCATAGTAATGAGAGTTAACCGTCTGAATTTCTTCAATCTCTTCAACCATTTTAACGACCAGCACCTGATTCCACAGACTGTGTGAATGGGGACGTTGTAATCATTTAAAGTTTAAATGATAGTTCAACCGTCGCATCCGAGATGTCTAACGTATGCTCTACAGCAAAGCGAAGCAGACACGGTGACTTGCTCATGAGTTAGTCTACAGTGAGTGTAGACCTGCGCGGTATCCATCGCACCCTCAACTCTTACTCCTTATCTGGACCCGGTGTCAAGACAGAGGCAAGAATACCGGAGACAGAAAGTGCGCAGGTGGATGACGTGGCCGAACACGCATCTTGGCATTCCACTCTGCACCTACTGGTACGTTTGACCATGAAGTTGACTTGCAGTCACGGCAACAACAGCAGAAAGGACGTGGATGAGTGGGCTACCATGCAGAGTATCTGTATACCCAGCGGGAGCGCACGCGTATCTACCGTCAGAGAACCATATAACAAAGAACTGTCACAGCAGACGCTCACAAACATTAAAGCTCAGAGGTGTGACATAGTCTTGCATTTAACTGGACAATGATCTTCCTAGTTCTGGGTAGCCAGTCAGTCAGCCACTTACTTAATCCAATCGCAAAATTTCCAACACAGTCACGCTGGGCACTCCACATCTTCATTTTACCTAACTATCTGTTTAAAAACACCGCGTTTTTAAGCGATTGTTATAATTGTTACAAAAGCCGCAATTGGAGGGCTTTAAATCCCGCGTTTCATATCACCTACATTTTCCAGACTGTGTAGAGGATGTTAATTAATGGTCGAAAATTTAATTTCATACTTAAACCTTTCAGAGACCACAACCGAAATAACGACCACTACGACACAAGGTAGGATATCTGCAGCAGTCATATTGTTCCGACGGCGAATTCTGCCGAAACGTTCTACAATTAGCTCACACGTAAAGTGATTTTATTTTAGTACCGCCCAGTGAAGAAATCGCGACTGCAAGTGACGAAACTACCGGATCAGGTATGTATATCATTCCACTGACCTGATCTTTAATTTTTATAAAGAAGCACCAGCACATTCATGTTAAGAAAGAAGTCGAGAGGTGTATTCAGTAAACAAATATACGTATATACATATATAATGGTAAAGGGCGCTCGCCGATCGATCTTACGTAACTTACTCATTACGTTGAGCCCTACGGGTTCTCTCTTGAGCCCAACCTGCAGCCACACAGCGGCGCATGATATAGGCAGGATGATATTACCGATAAAGACAAGGGACATGGGAATGGCCATTTCTGGATTATTAGACGTCGTCAGCCAGGTCATACCCAACCCCGAAGTTTGGAACGCCCGAGGCTCGAACTCGCGACCTGTCAGTTAGAAGTCCACGCCTTTAACCACTGGGCCATGAGCCTGCAGACCTGCCGGTTTTCGATCGGCATTGCATACACCACAAAGGAAATCGACGAGGCAAAAGCTTAGAGGCTACGGGGATACAGCCGTGGAATTCAAAATAAAAAGCACCCGACATCCTGACACGGGAGTCACAAAAACTGTGGAAGAGAACGACAGGAAAAAGAAGACTAAACAAAAAGGAAGCCAAAGTATGCCGACGAAAAAAATATATATACATGTAAGAAAGACGACGAAAGGAAAAAAAGCAATTTCATATGAAATAAACATGAACAAACTATCAGGATACAGATATGTTCACAGACGCAGCGCCCTTCTAGGTCAGACGACCTGTTATGCTTTATCAGTAGTATGAGAGGAGGATGAGGAGAAGGAGTTGCAGAAGTAGAAGTAGCAGGAGGAGGTATGAGTTGGAGTGGGAGGA
>CACRXP010000560.1:177097-211045 GCA_902702965.1 Spirometra erinaceieuropaei
CCCTCTTAGACCGGCCGGTAGCGGCCACAGGCACTGTCGGTAAGCATGGAGAGTAAGTGGACGAAGTACGGATTCATATCTTCCAGTCTTCCGTATGCGCGTTCGCTGTTTAGTTTCTCCAATCGCCGGTGGTTGGCTCTCCACAATCGTCAGCTCCCTCTATGACGGGACAGTAACGGCTACCGGCACTACAGCTAGGCATGGAGGGTAAGTGTAGGAAGTACAGAGTCATACCTACCAGTCTTCCGTCCGTGCCTTTCATGGTTGGCTTTCCCAGTCGTCCATGGTTGGCTCTCCACAATCGACAGTTCCCTCTATGACCGGCCAGTAACGGCTACCGGCACTACAGCTAGGCATGGAGAGTAAGTGGACGAAGTACACAGTCATACCTTCCAGTCTTCCGTCTGCGCCTTCGCTGGTTAGTTTCTCCACTCGTCGACGGTTGGCTCTCCTAAAACGACAGCTCCCTCTTGACCGGCGGGTAACAGCCACAGGCACTGTAGGCAGGAATGGAGAGTAAGTGGACGAAGTACACAGTCATACCTTCCAGTCTTCTGTCATCACCTTCATTGGTTGGCTTCCTCAATCGTCCATGGTTGGCTCTCCACAATCGTCAGCTCCCTCTATGACGGGACAGTAACGGCTACCGGCACTACAGCTAGGCATGGAGGGTAAGTGTAGGAAGTACAGAGTCATACCTACACGTCTTCCGTACGTGCCTTTCATGGTTGGCTTTCCCAGTCGTCCATGGTTGGCTCTCCACAATCGACAGTTCCTTCTATGACCGGCCAGTAACGGCTACCGGCACTACAGCTAGGCATGGAGAGTAAGTGGACGAAGTACACAGTCATACCTTCCAGTCTTCCGTCTGCGCCTTCGCTGGTTAGTTTCTCCACTCGTCGACGGTTGGCTCTCCTAAAACGACAGCTCCCTCTTGACCGGCGGGTAACAGCCACAGGCACTGTAGGTAGGCATGGAGAGTAAGTGGACGACGTACAGAGTCATATCTTCCCGTCTTCCGTCTGCGCGTTAGCTGGTTAGCTTCTCAAATCGCAGGTGGTTGGCTCTCCTAAAACGACAGCTCCCTCTTTGACCGGCCGGTAACGGCCAAAGGCACTGTCGGTAAGCATGGAGAGTAAGTGGACAAAGTACAGAGTCTTACCTTCCAGTCTTCCGTCCGCGCCTTCGTTGGTTAGTTTCTCCACTCGTCGATGGTTGCCTATCCTACAACGACAGCTCCCTCTTTGACCGGCCGGTAGCGGCCACAGGTACTGTCGGTAAGCATGGAGAGTACGTGGACGAAGTACACAGTCTTACCTTCCAGTCTTCCGTCCGCGCCTTCGTTGGTTAGCTTCTCCAATCGTCGATGGTTGGCTCTCCTCAAACGACAGCTCCTTCTTTGACAGGCCGGTAACGGCCACAGGCACTGTAGGTAGGCATGGAGAGTAAGTGGACGAAGTACAGAGTCATATCTTCCAGTCTTCCGTATGCGCGTTCGTTGTTTAGTTTCTCCAATCGCCGATGGTTGGCTCTCCTCAAACGACAGCTCCCTCTTTGACCGGCCGGTAACGGCCACAGGCACTGTAGGTAGGCATAGAGAGTAAATGGACGAAGTACAAAGTCATGCCTTACAGTCTTTCTTCAGCGCGTTCCTTGGTTAGCTTCTCAAATCATCCGGCCGGTAACAGCCACAGGCACTGTTGGTAGGCATGGAGAGTAAGTGGACGAAGTGCGTAGTCTTACCTTCCAGTCTTCCGTCTGCGCCTTCGTTGGTTAGCTTCTCCAATCGCCGGTGGTTGGCTCTCCTCAATCGACAGCTCCCTCTTTGACCGGCCGGTAACAGCCACAGGCACTGTAGGTAGGCATGGAGAGTCAGTGGACGAAGTACAGAGTCATATCATCCAGTCTTCCGTCTGCGCCTTCGTTGGTTAGTTTCTCCACTCGTCGATGGTTGCCTCTCCTCAATCGATAGCTCCCTCTTTGACCGGCCGGTTACGGCCACAGGTACTGTAGGTAGGCATGGAGAATAAGTGGACGAAGTGCGTAGTCTTACCTTCCAGTCTTCCGTCTGCGCCTTCGTTGGTTAGTTTTTCCAATCGTCCATATTTGGCTTTCCTCAAACGACAGCTGCCGCTTTGACCGGCGGGTAACAGCCACAGGCACTGTAGGTAAGCATGGAGAGTAAGTGGACGAAGTACAGTCATATCTTTCCCGTCTTCCGTCTGCGCGTTAGCTGGTTAGCTTCTCATATCGTCCATGGTTGGCTCTCCTCAAACGACAGCTCCCTCTTAGACCGGCCGGTAGCGGCCGCAGGCACTGTCGGTAAGCATGGAGAGTAACTGGACGAAGTACAGAGTCTTACCTTCCAGTCTTCCGTCCGCGCCTTCGTTGGTTAGCTTCTACAATCGTCGACGGTTGGCTCTCCTATAACGACAGCTCCTTCTTTGACAGGCCGGTAACGGCCACAGGTACTGTAGTTAGGCATGGAGAGTAAGTGGACGAAGTACAGAGTAATATCTTCCAGTCTTCCGTCTGCGCCTTCGTTGGTTAGTTTCTCCACTCGTCGATGGTTGCCTCTCCTCAATCGACAGCTCCCTCTTTGACCGGCCGGTAACGGCCACAGGTACTGTCGGTAAGCATGGAGAGTACGTGGACGAAGTACACAGTCTTACCTTCCAGTCTTCCGTCCGCGCCTTCGTTGGTTAGCTTCTCCAATCGTCGATGGTTGGCTCTCCTCAAACGACAGCTCCCTCTTAGACCGGCCGGTAGCGGCCACAGGCACTGTCGGTAAGCATGGAGAGTAAGTGGACGAAGTACGGATTCATATCTTCCAGTCTTCCGTATGCGCGTTCGCTGTTTAGTTTCTCCAATCGCCGGTGGTTGGCTCTCCTCATTAGACAGCTCCCTCTTTGACCGGCCGGTAACGGTCACAGGCACTGCAGGTAGGCATGGAGAGTAAGTGGACGAAGTACAGAGTCATACCTTCCAGTCTTCCGTCTGCCCTTCGTTGGTTAGTTTCTCCACTCGTCGATGGTTGCCTATCCTAAAACGACAGCTCCCTCTTTGACCGGCCGGTAACGGCCACAGGCACTGTAGGTAGGCATGGAGAGCATGTGGACGAAGTACAGAGTCACACCTTCCAGTCCTTGTCTGCGCGCTCGTTGGTTAGCTTATCCAATTGGCGTTTGTAGGCTTTCCTCAATCGCCAGCTTTCCCATCGTCAGTAGGTAACGGCTGCAATCGCAGTAGGTAGGCTTGACGCCGTATGAACGCCTACTAACAGGAGTAAATATAACTGTGCGTAAAAGGAGACACAAGCGAACACAAAAACAAAGACAGTTAGGGTAGGCATTGTCAGCGTAGAGCGAGACACGACGTGTGCAGTGCAGCATGAGAGAGCAAAAAGTGGCACCGGCAAGAGGCAGAGGACTATCGGGCACCAAGCCAATCGATAATCAAGTGCAACTATGCGCGGCCGCTTGCGCCCTTGGCGACGCCGACGCAGCCGACCCGGGAACCAATCCAAACCGCGAGCAGGCTCCAGACCCACTACCCCCTCCCCCCCAAGTACACCGGCTTGCGGCGAGCTCGCTTGCTGTTAGGGTTCCCCCTTAATCTGCTCCAGTTGGCCTCTATGGCGTTCGTATGCCGTCCCGTTGTGGGATTCACGAAGCCCCTACGGCGGTTCACAGTGCAGTGCCTACAACCTTCGGACGGTAGGCGGGTGGAACCTTTCCACTCATCGGTTACGATAAAACTACCAGCAGCCACCCACTTCCTTATGACGGGCCTCATGGACTCCCAGCTGCGGTTGTTAATCTGTTCAAATAGGGCTTTCCGCCTGCGTGTACCGTACATATATGACCCACAACTGCCGCCGCGGTCGTCCCCTGTTTTATTTGCCGCGACTTATGAGCGTCTCGTCTATCTGTACTTCCACGCCTGGTCCCCCAATTTGGGTTACGGCGGATAAATTTAAACTTAAAAGGGTTACGTAGGCCTACAAGCTGTTCTCACCATGGATACTTGCAAATCCCGTAAAACAGCGACCGCCAAGGTCGGGAGTTTGCCGACTTGCTGTAGGTTGGTGCGGTGGTGTTGGAGTACGTCCAGGTATCTTAAACATTGTTCACGTTATGCGTACTAAACGGTGCATGCCGTGGAGATCACCGATATAACAAATAGGGAGGGGTTGAGGAGGGGGTCAGTAAGGGGCCGGGTAGTGATGCAATTGTCATAAGCATGCCATACAAATACTCTTACCCAACCGCAGTACACTGCTGACCGCCCGCGTCCCCTTTACGCATCGTATGCATCGTGCCTATCTAACGCACACCACTTTCAAGTGCGGCGCCAATGATCCCATTGGTTAGCCGCTTGGCGATTCAGGTTTACTCGCCCCGGCGGCCAATCACATCACGTCCCCGGCCAGCCCTCATTTGATTGGTCATTGCCTACGGTTTTCCCTATTTGCGCGCTATCCTCCCCCTATTTTGACTTCATTAAAACAAAAATTTATTTTCCTTCGATTTTCAACATTTTTCGGCTTCTATCTGCCAATTTAGTGTCCTTTGCCGTTTGCCCCGCCCGTTCTTCCCCTCAAAACCGCCATCCCGTTATACCCGACCCACCTAGAGAGGATTTCTCACTGTGGCTGCCTGTTGGGCTTCTGCCTAAAATTATTTTTTTTATTATTCCGAACTTCTCATATTGGTTAGTCATTTATTCTCGGTTTATATTTAAAAAGGATTATTTGCTGGAACATGGAAAACGTCAATTATCATTCCCTGCTTGAAGTATGGATCTCGATCCGATGTTAATAACTGTTGCGGCGTGCATAAAACGCCGTCTCTAGCAAGGCTTCTTGAAAGGATTATTTTCAGTGGAATTCGTGACTTCGGTCTAGCCAATGGGCCTCTCAGCTCTAGTCAGTATGGAATTTTACCTGAACGATCCTGCGAAACTTGCCACTTGGCATTTCTTAATCTAACCATTACCCTTCGTAATGAGCAGCGACGAGTGGTATTTATTTAATGGTATTTATCAGTGGTATTCATCTAATTTGATATTAGCAAAGCTTTGACGAGATGCCCCATAGACGTCTTTTAGTAAAATTGGAAGTCCTCGGCATCCGGCCGTCTCTACTCGACTTCATTAGGTCTTATGTTTCCAACCGATATCAGAAAGTCATGGTGGGTAATAGCTCCTGGACACCTCACCCGATCACGAGTTGCGTACTTCAAGGTACGGTTCTGGGTCCGCTACTCTTCCTTCTTTACATTTATGATATTTCGACTGAACTCTGAAAATCCTAAACTTGTATTTATGCCGACGACCTCAAGTGTGTTTACTGATAGTCTAAGGACGCCGCAAATGTTTGTGTTGAAAAAATTAATGCCGATTTACTACGCTTAAACAGATGGGGTTTAACATGGCAGATAGAGATTTCATCATCCAAGTGTAGTTGCAAGTCTTCTGGTCCTGCCAAACTCCCTTTTGCCATAAGTTTTCAGCATAATCCACTCTCAGAATGTCTTATCATAAAGGACCTAGTTCTAGGTTATACAAAGTTGCTTACTTTATCTCCTTATGCAGACAGAATCTCTACCAAATTCGCACAGATATGTGGATTCATATCGCATGATTTTTTACATCCCGAAATGAAGCTAAGAATTTATTTAATGTTTATTCTTCCAGTCCTCGAATACTGCTGTCCTTTCTTCGGTTTAATGAACGACTGCGACCGTAATAAAATGGAAAATGTTCAGAGGGTTTTCACACGAAAACTGTTCTATCAACCTTCGTCCGGTATTTCTTATGCTCGGAGATGTCAGCTGGCGAACATGAAGTTTTGGTGGGTTAGAAGAATCGTTGCTGGCCTTTGCTTCCTTTATCTATCAACTCTTGCTCCATTCTTCTGCTCATTGACACTCTCACTCCGAGAGATCGGTCTTGTGCCACGCGCAACTCCTGCATGGTGATCCCGCCGACTCTTTGCACTACATCTAAGCGCTCCCTCTTCTTTGATTCCAAATATGCATTCTTGTGGAATAATGTTCCGACTGAAATTAGATCATCGCCGAAATAACTGGTATTCAAGTCGAACTTACGCAAACATCTTACACCGCACAGCATAAGGGCACTGTTAAAGTTCTCAATCCCAAACACTTAGCTTCTTGACTTATAGAAGAGTCCTCCTGAGAGTTGGTGGTAGATCAAGTGGTAACCCTCAACTATATCATTTGAAACCCTGTTTTGAATTGGTTTCTAAATCCACTGCTATCACTCATCCCCCATAGCGACAATTTTCGCTGTTTTTGATGTCATCTCCCGCATTACGACCTCATGCGGTCTGTCGACGCTCACGGCCTAACCCTCAGTATTCGCCGTCTGCTAGTAGTTTGGTCTTACGTCCCTTCCCCACTCCTCGGCTGGGCTCGAAGCGTACTGCGGCCGATCGCGTCTGGGTTCCTCTCGTCTGGCCTCTTGGACGCGAATAGTCTCATCCGGCGTATCAATCCGGCCCAGGCGATGTCAGTTCTGAATCCCGTATACAATATCATATGCAGGCCATTCCTGTCTGACCCCCATGCGTACCCCTCAAGGCTAACATTTATTGTTGCCCTGAAGATGTCCGATTATATACCGCAACAAGCAGGCCATTCCCCTCCGCATTTTTCTGTTATTATTTTTTATTGATGAATTTCTCCCGCTGTAAAATTAACCCAATCATTTTTAAATTCTTGTATGGAGTTTTTTTAAGCCTCGCTAGTCATTTTTCTCAATGGACTATTAATTCAGAAACTATGAATTGCATTTTGTAAAGATTCTGATTACCTCGTCTTATATTCGCATGTAAATTTATTTTTACTTGCTTTTATGGGACCCCGACGGGTCTTAATATAATAATAATTATTATTAGTGCCGCTTCCCTAAATAACTTTAATTCACGGCTTGCATATCCACTAACAATAGCTTTGCCGTTCGAAACACATAAGATATTATTTTACTCAATGCCAGGTATATTATAGACAAATTGGCTCAAGTCGGATGCATTGTTCTCGAAATGACGCCAGATATTATATGCATGACAGAATCATGGAATCATTCTCTAATTCCTGATTTTTCCATTTCTATAGATGACTTTGATTTCTACCTCGAAGTACACACACCTAGGCATGGAAACGGTTGTCTGCTTTGTGATAAACCCTACGTAAAGTACACTCCCTTTTACCTGGATGCCTCCTCATTCAGGAAACTTCTGGTTTCCATCTTTTATTCGCTTGTCGCAAAGAAAGGCCATCCTTGGCTATGTGTAAAATCTCTCAAACTCTTTATCCAGTGATGATGCACAACTCTGTAAAATCTTCAGATTAATGTTGAAAGCTGCTTTCGGTGTTCAAAAAATCACTGGGGATTTTAACCTACCTGAAATAAACTGGGTTTCGACGTCCTGTCCACCAAGATTTTAACTCTTTCTACATATTATCAATTTTTATAACTTGTATCAGTTTTTGTGCTCTCCAACAGCAGATAATCACATTTTAGATCATATCTTTACCAATAAAATTTCCCCTCGTCTTGGCTCTTTCAAAAGGACCTTAATAATAGTGACCACATACTAATATATTATCGCTTTATCCTTACATTTTCAAAAAGACCAGTAGATTTCAGGCCTACCAAAATTACGATTGCGCAAGTGATGACTTAATAAATAACCACACTGGATCACTTGGCTTGCGTGGTTTTCTCAATTCAATTCAATTATTTTTATTAAAGACCCGTCGGGGTCCCATCAAAGCAAGTAAAAATAAATGTGCATGCCAAATTTAGACGAGGAAGGCAAAATCTGTACAAAATGCAATGCAGAGTATTTGAGATTAGAAGTCCGTTAAGCAAAATGAAAATGAATAAAACGAGGGGTGAAAAAAAACTCCAAAGCAAAATTTAAAAATGATTGTAGTAATTTAACAAGAGAAAAAAAAACCCTCAGAAAAATAGCATCAGAAAAACACAGGGAGGACTGGCCTGCATGTGGCGGTACAGAATGGATTATAGTCCGACATCAACATGGCCGAAATAAATGACAGCTGTATATGGCATTGTGTAACGGATTTCATAAAATGGTACGTAGGCGTGTCGGTCAGGACTGGCCTGTATCGCCTTGAATAAGAAAAATAAGTGGCGAAATTGAAAACCAGTCCCGAGGCGATAGGAACCCAGATGCGGTCGGTTTCATTCAACCGAGTCCATCCGAACATGGGGGAAGGGAGATGCGACCAGATTACTAGTATATGGCGAATATAGAAGGCTTCGCCAAGAGAGTCGATGGAGCGCATTCAGTGAGGGCACGATGACAACCAGTCTCGAGGCGACAAGAACCCAGATGCGGTCTTTTACATTCATCAGAGTCCATCCGAGGATAGGGCAAAGGAGATGCGACCAAACTACTAGTATATGGCGAATACAGAAGGTTTCGCCAAGAGCATCGATGGTGCGCATTCTGTGATGGCACGATGCATAAACTGAAAAATTGGAATAATTGGCATTTCTGGTGAGGGATCTTAGGTAGCGAGACTACTCATAAAGGAAGGAAACGTGAACAGATACGGAAATTTAATAGCGGCATGCTAAATTCCCGGTGGCCCTTTCACAGTGTCATAGAAAAAGTTGTCTGGGAAGGATGAGGAAAATAAAAGTTTAATCGAGTCAGTATTCAGATAAAGGCGTAGCCTTCTCTAAAAGGTATGCAGATTTTCTGAAGATCTTATATTTATTGGAAGGTTATTCCAGAGGAAAGTATACCTGGAAGCGAAAAAAAGGGAGCGCATAGAGGTGGACGACGCTGGAGGAGGTATAATTAGAGACGAGTTGCGAAGATTGTATGGGCGACTACTAGGAGTAAGTGTTGAAATGCGAGGAAAATTTGAACTATGATTAATGCGAAAGAGGAGACAGAAGCCCGCTTCTAGTCTTCGAACACATAAAAATTTAGGTTAATTAGCTGGCATCTATCTGAATAGGAGATATTGGGATGTTCCCTATCTAAAAGTTTTTTAGAAAAACGTCTTTGGACATTGTCAAGTTTTAAACGACTGGCTTTATTCATCAAACCAAAGAATGGGCAACAATACTCGAGAATGGGAAGTACAAACATACGATAGAGCTCACCGGAACAGGTTTGTTAGGATGCTGACGTTTCGAAGAGCTTGGTCGGCTCTCCATTGTCAAAGCGTAAAATGCACTCAATCCACCAGAGATCACAAGTGGCGTGTCACGTTGGACGGCCTCCTGCTGGTCGATTTTTTTTCTCTCTCTCTCTTCTCGCTGTCGCGGCCTATCAGGGGATGGTTGACTGGTGTTTTGTCCGCGTGCATTGTGAGTCACCATTCCGCCGGGGGGGGAGGTGACTGCACCAGTGTCGGGTGGGCGGTCTGGCGGTTCTTCTTCTTCTTCACCGAGTAAACTCGCCGTCGGGCTGTCTCCGTATGGCCTCCTTAAGCCCGGTGTGGTTGTTTGGTCCTGAGCTCTACGATTGTGATGACGTAGGACTTTGTAGGCTGCAGGAAGGTCCAGATGCCTGTTTATGGAGTGGGCATCGGAGAACCACGCCTCAAGAGTTAGCCGTTCTGCTTTTGTGTTGTCCCGGCCTAAGATGGTAGCTCGCTTGAGATCGAAACGTCAGCATCCTAATAAACCTGTTCCGGTGAGCCCACCTTCTTCTTCTTCTTCTTCAAATAATCAACCCGGATCTCTCAACTTTGCCAATCTATACGATAGAGCCTAAATTTAATTTCAGGAAGATAGAAATTGTAAGAAATAAAGCCACATATCTGGGCAGCTTTGGCTGTAATTCTGTCAGCGTGCGGTGAGAGATCAAGATTACTAGTGTAGCTTAAACCTAAATCCTTGATGGTGGTACATTCAGTCATAGGTGTTCCTTGAAAGACCACAGGTTGGGGTAGCCTATTAGGACCAAAACACATATAACGACATTTAGACGGAGAGAATACCATTAGCCATTTTGAGCTCCAAGCTGAGAGAGCAAGCAAGTCAGCATGGATTTGCTCCAGGCAATGAAGGCTCGTAAATTTATTGAAAGAATATACACATTTGAGATCATCGGCATAAATAAATGATTGAGAATGTTTAACTGCTGCTGAAATATCATTTATGTAAAGCAAGAACAAAAGTGGACCTAAAAGGGTACCTTGTAGGACACCGCTCACAAAAGGACTTTCACTGGAAAGTGAAGATCCTACCAAAACCTTTTGTTTACGATTAAACAGGTATGACCTGAGAAAGTCTATTAGTGGACTGCGAATTCCCATAGCTTCCAATTTAATGAAGAGTCTTTTATGTGGCACTTTATCAAAGGCTTTACTAAGATCAAAATAAATAACGACAACAGATAGGTGATCATTACGAAGAGAGGTAAGTAGATCGAGAAACGACAGATGACCTGTTTCACAAGGGCGATCTGGTAAAAAACCGTGCTGGGAAGGGTTAATAACTTGATTGGCTATGCAAAATTCGGTAATTTTTACGGCGATAATTTTTTCAAAGATTCTGGCGAGAGAGGGTGTTTTATGGACACCTCGATAGTTTTGTACGTCAGAACGACAGCCAGACTTAAATACTGGAATAATAATAGAAGTTTTCCAATAGTCAGGGAAGAAGCCATTTACGAGAAAGACTGAAAAGATTTTGCTAAGCAGAGGAGGAAAATCTCTTAGCTGTTTTATCAAAGAGTTTGGGATATTATCCGTACCTACTGAGTGAGAGTTAGGAAGATGGCTTATCAGTTTTTGAATACATTCAGGAGTAAAATTAATGAAGCTAAGAGAAGCATCAGACAACGAAGGAATTAAAGGGATCGGATCAGTTTCAATGGTGAAATGCTTGGCAAAGAACGAATTTAAAATTTCTGCTTTGCCTGACTCCTCTGTAATGAAGGCATCACTTGCACTAAGCAAGGGCGGAATGACTTGGTGGGACTTAGCAGATGATCTCTGACGGAAGATCTGAGCAACTGATTTAGAAGAATTCACGTTATTAATAGCTAAAGACTCTCTACGCCTATCTCGCTCGAGCCTCAGTTTCGAAGCTAGTTCAAATATTTCAACGATTCTTAGATGAACTGATAATGAGCTCACAGAAGGATCGCTCCTGTAGTGATGCTACTCTTCTTTGTGACGTCATGTCCAAGGTTCTCAGAAAAATCTTCAAGTATGTGCCCGATAGATCTCCCAAATTTATATCATCGGACTTCCTTTGTTTATTATCTTCTTTGCACCAGACCTAAAAAATTAAGACTGAAGCTCCGCGACCCATCCATTAGTTTTTTATCCGCTCATCTTAGAATAACATAGATTTTCGAAATGATTTCAAGGATTCGCCAAGGTTGCGAGAGGCACAGAGAATCACTTACCCTCAGCGATCTGAACCCTGCTAAATCCGTCGCAAAAAGCGTCCTGCGTCGGTCCTTCTCTATGCGTGGGCACGAACTTCCACCCATGCTAAATGATTACGAAATCTTTCTCATCGATGACAATAACAAGACAAATTTCTTAAGTACGTTGTTTTTGCAAAACACCTTACTACTGAGACCGAAACCGTTCCCTCCTTTCGCTCGCTTTCAGGTAAGACACTGATTTCTATCGATGTCTCATCAGAACTCACGAACGAAAGGAATTCCAAATTCGATTATTAAACAAGCTTCCGACATTTCCATATTTCTTAGTCATTTATTCTCGGTTTATATTTAAAAAGGATTATTTCCTGGAACATGGAAAACGTCAATTATCATTCCCGGCTTGATGTCTGGATCTCGATTCGATGTTAATAAATGTTGCGGCGTGCATAAAACGCCGTCTCTAGCAAGGCTTCTTGAAAGGATTATTTTCAGTGGACTTCTTGATATCTGTCTAGCCAATCGGCCTCTCAGCTCTAGTCAGCATGGATTTTTACCTGAACGTTCCTGCGAAACTTGCCACTTAACATTTCTTAATTTACTCATTTCCCTTCGTAATGAGCAGCAGTCAGTGGTTTTTATATACTTTGATCTTAGCATAGCTTTGACAAGATGCCCCATAGACGCCTTTTAGTAAAATTGGAAGTCCTCGGCATCCGGCCATCTTTACTCGCCTTCAGTTCCTTACTGAAGGAGATAGTTTATTCCAGTTTTCCTCTCAGAAGAAGGACAATCACAAACTGCCCAAAATGGATAAACTTCGACTTAAAGGCCGCATTCAGAAAAACAAATAATCTGTGGAGTCGTTAGAGACTAACTGGCTCCGAAAAAACACATATAGGAGTATAAGCGGCAACGAAACATTTGAACTGAGCATACTTCCAAATTCGTCGGAGCATCCGAAAATTCTATATGTTTATATACGAAGTACTAAAAGGACTCAGGAGGTGATCCCTGCCCTCAGGTCTGCAGATGGAAAAGTGGAGACTGATGACCAGGTTAAAACGTCCCTCCTTTCCGAATTCTTTCAGTCCGTATTCACCCAAGAATCAAGTTCTATATTTGTTCATCCATTCGTTCTCCTATTAACCTCTCCTCCTAGTAACCCGCCTCATACTTCCTACCTACCCTCCTTAACCGAGAACCCACTCTTTTCATTGACCATAGTAAGGGCCGAGCAACTCCGGCTGAAACCTGCCAAATCGCCTGGCCAAGATAAAATTCCCGCAGTAGCAATTCTTCAATTTGCTAATGAATTGTGCAAACCCTTATCCGCAATATTTCAAGAGTCATTTGAAGACGGCGAGCTCCCGGAAGAGTTTAAGTGCGCACTCATTACTCCGATCCATAAAGGAGGCTCAAGACTTGACTGCGGAAGTTATCGTCCCGTCAGTCTTACTTGCTTCGCGAGTAAAATAATGGAACGTAATATCAAAAGACACTTGATGAAATACCTGGAACAGAAAAAAATATTGCGTGATGGGCAACACGCTATGGGTTTTGACTTAAAGAAGGCCTTTGAAAGTGTCCCACACAGGTTTCTCTTACGAAAAATCTGGAATATAGGAATTCAAGGAGGAATATTTTAGTGGATCAGGAGTTTTCTGTCCTCGAGACTACAAAGAGTCGTCGTCAGTAATTCTACCTCGGAATGGATAAAGGTGGAAAGTGCTGTCCCACAGGGTTTTGTCTTAGGCCCAGTAATCTTCCTGATTTATGTTTATGACTGTATCAGCGAAGTGAATTGCGAGGCTCTCATGTTCGCGCATGACATAAAAATATGGTGTGAAGTCAAGTGCGATGATGACGCAGAGGAGTTGCAGTCGAACATCGACAAACTGTGTGCTTGGTCGAACAGATGGTTTTTAAAGTTTAACGTGTCCGAATGCGTGGTCTTGCGACTGAACACTGGCCGAGATGCCTCTCCCAAACACCAGTTTTATAGTGACGGGACGAGGTAAGGAACTGTGGGAAGACACAGAGCTTTGGGAGTATGAACGACCAAAAATCTATCGCTACTGTAGAAAGACGGTCGAGAGGGCAACTAGTACTCTATACTGGATCAGACGCGCATTTAAAATATTTCATTCCGAACTCTTCGAAAGACTCTGGTGTCTTTGTAAGACATCATGTTGAGTACGGAAAGTCAGCTGCTTCACCGTGGATGAGGAAGTAAATCGACTGACTCGAACAGGCGCAACGCAGAACGACAAAGTTAGTCGGCGGTCTTAAGCAGTTGTCGTAGCAGAAGAGGCAGAATTTGCTTGGCTTATTCTGCTCTCTTGTAGAAAAATAAACTGCAGTCTACTTTGGACGTCCCAGATTGTCGGCGGCCAGGTTTGCTCATTAAGGGCGGAGGACGTCTTTGAGTTTGCCCGTACAAAACAACTACGCGGCCACGCTCACACCGTCGAAAATTTTCGTTCAGCTAGCGGGTAGTCCGATCGTGCAACTTGCTTCCAAGCGAGATTGTGACGGCTGACACAAATTTTATGTTTAAAAGAAAACTTGCTCGCCTAGTTTACGACTGGAATCGGTTTTTACAGCATCACTACGTACAGTCAGTTTTGTAAAAACTGTCGTATACTATCAGTCCGCACCAATTTACAGTGACTTTATGCACTACTTTATGCTTACGATTGAACTGTGATCCGAGCACATTGTAAATGATTGCAAATTTATTTTTAAGTACGAATCTGAGAAAGCACTGTACATAAATAGGTTTATCAAGGGCTCTGCCTTCAACCCTCTAAATATATACATACATACAACCAAGTACTAGACCATCTCATAAACGCCAACCTCATTCCCTCCTCTCAACATGCATTTTCACCCAAAAAGTCATGTCAGTCCTGCCACCTGACTTTTTTCGAATTCGTTTTCAGTAAAAGAGATGATGGAAACACAGTAGCTCCAATATACTTCGATCTAAAAAAGGCCTTTGACAAAGTCCCCCAAGAAAGACTACTGTTAAAGCTCAAAAGTCAAAAAATTTGGCCTCCTCTCCTCGATTTTCTTAAATCCTATCTTCAAAACCGATATCGAGTGGGGCGAATTCGAAACGTAGTCTCAGAAACATCCCTTTTTACCAGTGGAGTACTTCAAGGCACTATCCTAGGCCCCCTTCTATTTCTCATATATATTCACGACTTATCGTCCAGGTGAGACGTTTTTATATGGGAACGACCTTAAACTTACATATGCATATAACAGGAAAACAGTTGCCAATATTCACAGAACAATTGAAAATGTCCTCAGAAAACTCAGCGAATGGAGTAGTCGATGGAAGATGCCCTTTTCACCCGAAAAATGTCATCTCCTGATCTGTGGCCCACAAAAACTTCCGCCCATAATTTTCGAGGATAATGAAATAATGGAGGCCCCATCTGTAAAAGATTTAGGTCTCAGCTATACAAATACCCTTGATTTATCTCCCCATGTCCGTGAAATATCACCGAAAGCCGCTCGCCTATGTGGATTCATATGTACAAATTTCACCTTAAACGCACTTAGAATACAACCTTTCAAAATGTATGTTTTACCTCTCCTAGATTATTGCTCAATTTTCTTCGGTATAATGTCTTCAGACGGTCGAAAGAAACTAGAAGACATTCAGAGAAGTTTTACTTGATTTTTGTACAGAAGTGATAACATCCAAGGTTCATACTTATAACTTTATCATAAATACGGTCTTCGACCACTCTGGATCAGAAGACTCCAAAATGGTCTAAAATTCCTATTCAAGGTCACCCATGACCAACAAATACTCAAAAGGAATTTATTAACAAAACAAAACGCCCCCAGAAACACCAAAAATAACGAAGATACTCTAAGGATGCCCAAATTCACAAAGTCCCCACGTTCGAATTTCTACACCAAAAGATATGCCACTATCTGGAATGCTCTTCCAAATTCTATTCGGAACAGTCGAACCCTAATTCAGTTTAAAATAAAAACTAAGAAATTCCTTTCAAATAACAATACACATTTATTTTTCAATAAAATAGGACCTTTTTAAGTCAATTCTTCGATATAGAATTTGGTTCTAAAGGGCTCTGATGGTACCAGCCGCTTGTATAACACCGTAACATAGCACTAAAAACAATCAAATTTATGAAAGTTAGCATCATTGATAAACATGTAACGAATAGTTATATTCTTTCTTTAAGCTATCCTTTCTAACGTCTATCTGACCTGACAATAAATATCCCTTAAGGAGCTAATAATAACATCCCTTTTGATAAAACCCTATATATTAGTTGTACGTAAGTCTATATTAAAGTCATATTAAACATGTATACAACTATATTAGATCATAGTTAACAGTCCATCATTACTTCTACAGTGTCATACTCACAAGAATCAATATGATACATGATTCAATATTATTTTGACAGCTTTGATTGTGACTGACCATTGAATGTTTCTCACTCCTGATATATATTCACCTTTTTTCAGCTCTTAGTACAGACAATTATGGCAAGCCTCCAGAAAAACACGAAGGAAATGTGCGACCGCCCCCTTTACAGTTAGCCACATAGACTGACAACCACCAACTAGAACACACCAAAATTTACCCAACTGGAAAATAATTTCAAGATCTGGTCGATATCAAAGTTCTTCAATTTCCATGAAGGACAAATTATTCATGCCCACCAAGAAACTAAAAAACTGCACACTTCAACTTTTATGTGGAACATATCGTTCTTTCTTAAAACTTTTGCGATTATTTTTCCTTAGAACTCATGTTTATTTTTTAACTTAAAAAACTCTCAATTCGCGCTCTGTTGACTAAAGAGACACTGAAGACAAATGCTGTCAAAGTGCAGTCGACATGGATTAGATTGTTTTAGGTTTTTTTTCCGTGTTCAAGTGAGACTGACAGTGCCCAAGTGGTGCTATAATAAACCTATTTTATTCTATACATGCATATATCAGGTTCTATTTGCCCAACCGATATCAGAAAGTCAAGGTCGCTAATAACTACTCGATACGTCACTGTATCATGAATGGCGTACTTCAAGGCACGGTTCTGGGTGCGCTACTCTTCCTTCTTTACATCGTTGCTAATTCGACTTAACTCGAAAATTTGCAAACTTTTGTTTATGCCGATGACCTCAAGTGTGTTTACTCATATTCATAGGACACCACAAACGTTTGTTTTGATAAAATTAATGCCAATTTACTACGCTTAAGCTTCGCATGTTCCTGCCAAACTTCCTGGTCCCATAATTTTTCAGAATTACCCACTCCCAGAATGCTTTACTATAACTGACCTAGGTTTAACTTATACAAATAAACTTGCTGTATCAACTTATGAGGACAGAATATCTGCAAAAGTCGCGCAAATATGTGGATTCAAATCGCATTTTTTTCCTTCCGGGTATGAAGCTAATGATTTAAAAATTTTTGTTCTTCAGTCGTCAAATATTGCAATCTTTTCTTTGGTTTATTGAACGCCTGCCACCGCTATAAGATTGCAACTATTTCGAGGGTGTTCAACAGGAAACTCTTCTCTCAAGTGCGCTCACCATTTCTTGCTTACCAGTATTGATTCCTTTGAAATAATCTTCCGCCAGAAAGGATGTTTTCGCTTAAGTTGCTGGTATTCAAGTCGACATTATTCAAACACCTTACGCCGGGAAGTATAAAGGCACTTTTAACGCTTTCATTTCCGAACACTCAGCTTCTTGACTTCGAGATGGGTCCTCCAGAGGTTTAGCGGTAGATCATTTGGAAACCCAAAATAATATATTTAGAAACCCTGTTTTGAAGTGGTTTTTTAAATTCACTGCTACCATCTCTCCCTCATAACTAAGATTTTCGAGCTTCCTGATATCATCTCCCAGATTTCGACCTTAAGCGGTCTGTCGACGCTTACGACAAAAGCCTAAGTATTCGCCGTAATTTTTTCGTACCTCCCTTCCCCACTGCACGACTAGGCTCGACGCGGACAGTGGCCAATCGCGTCTGAGTTCTTCTCGTCTGGCCTCTTTGATGCGAATGGTCCCATCTGGCGTATCACTTTTGTCGTGACGATGTTCGTTATGAATCTTGTAAGCAATACCACGTGCAGGCCAGTCCTGTCTGACCCGCATACGTATCCCTGAAGGTTGAAATTTATTTTTGCCCTGACGATGTCCGACTATAATCCGTTACGTACCGCAACAAGCAGGCCAGTCCTGCCCGCATTTTCTGTTATTATTAGCGAGGTTTTTTTGCCTGTGAAATTAATCCAATCAGTTTGGAATTTTTAAGTGGAGTATTTGTTTTCGCGGTTCGCTCATCATTTTTCTTAACGGACTACAAATCCAGAAACTTTGAATTGCATTTTGTACGGATTTAACTTGCCTCGTCTAAAATGAACATGTAAATTTATTTTTACTCGCTTTGATGGGACCCCGACAGGTTTTTTTTTTAAAAAATATTTATTCTTTTATTATTTATTTATTTATTATAACGCGCAGAGTACTCTACAAAAATTTGCTACAAAAAGGCATCACAGGATCCGAAATTGCTTTACGGCTACCCCTGTATTGGTACAATGAGAAGACACTATAGCTCTTAAATAAAGATCATGAGGTTAAGGAGATTGCAGATGACAGGTGTAGGGATGCGTTTTATGTTAATTTCTACTCGCTTTACACAAACTAGGCGAGATGCCATACTGTTTACGCAGAAGAACTGCAGAATACAAGCCTAAGCAATAAACCTCCTTAGAAAATCGTAGCTAAATAAAATAATACGCGCAAATGGAATTGAATAATCCAAGATCAGAAGATATTTCATCCAATCACCTCAAAGGCGTTCGCACTGAGCATATAGCTCGTCTTTATGAAGACGGTTGCAGATGGCGGACGGCAAACTAAAAAGTTATAGAAATAATCACATAGATAAAACCGGCTCACTATCTAGAAGTCCCAACTTGCTATCGAACCGCCAACACGGGTTCCAAAAACAAATCCAGTAGGACAAGCCTTAGTTTATTTCTTCAGACGTGTGAGGCCTGCTTCTGAATACAGAGAGGCAGTTTACGTAGTTTTCACTGACTTCGAAACTGCCTTCAACATGGTGCAACACCAGAGGCAGTTATACAGCATACGAACATGAGATCTTTCTCAAATGGACCGAAAACGTCCTTGTGTCAGCCGCATTTTGGAAACGTCAGTCAAGAGAAACCAAATCCTGTCGTGGTCGAGACTGGCGTTCCCCAAAACTCAGTACCGGTATCTATTTTATTCGTAATACACGCGAACGATAGAGCAATGCTTTTAATTGACGAACAACAGTTTTCGCTGATGGCATAAAAAGTCGGAGTACAACCGGTTGCCCTGCCGATAAATATGGACTACAGAATAACCTGAACTGTTCGAAGCATTCGAAAAATCGCTATGTCATGCTGTTTAGCGTTGTTAAATAAACTATATTTGGTGTATGCAACCAAAGCAGACTCGTCAGCATAGGAAGCATTTTTTCAACAAGACAGCGTTGCTAAATAACGAAACATAAAAGGGCCGGGTCTTACTGACATCGAACTCCTTAATATCGTACATTAATTTTTTAAGTATGACAAAAAACTCTATGTCCATGTCGGACGCCATGAAGCGACTGTTTATAAATTTTTGCAATAATCACTTCCTTACTGATCTTTGGAACGACGTTGAGGCCCCAAATGGAAGGCTACACAGAAGCCTGGAGACAATGAGTGATTAAATATCGGAATAGTCCTGAAAAAGTTCGCAACGGAGCCAAGAAAATTGTTGGGACCACACGTCCTTTCCCTAAGCAAACCACGTAACAAGTTTGAACTTCTCTCATTTGAGACAAAGGCGGCTGCTCAGGAATCAGTTACACGCATCTCAGATTTTTAAGGGATTGACTTGGAGCCTGGCACTTGAGCACCTTTTTAAATTTAGTACTACGACCAAGTTCTTAGATCACTTATTACAAATTCTCATTCAACACACACGAATGTCCGCGCAGAAATTCTCCTTCTCTAATAGAGTGATCAATCAAATGAATGCCTTCCCGGCAAATGCCCTGAAAGCTTAAAAAGGAACATTGATGTATATTTTTGTTCCAAAAATAAGGAGGAGCGATAAGTCAATGGACTAAATCCTTAAGACCTATGGACCGTTTAAACCACTTCAGTTCAAGTGACCTCTCAATACACTCCCGATTTTGCGTTACAAACAGGGCATCCCAAGGCTCATGCCTTTTTCCCCCTCAATGTGAACTAAACTGAACTTAAAGGACTGAAAGTATATGGCCTAAATTAGAAACTGTTCAACACCCTTTTAAATATTTTCCGAACCTTAATTATAATGACGACAGCCACTCGTTGAACTCTAGAGGACAGTAAGGCCTCATTCCATTTGAACGTTGCCTGGAAGTACTTTTTCAAATATTTTTAAAAAGGACTTGGTCCGGTTAGGCATCGAAGGCCTTCCTTAAGTCATTTATTAGATTCATTTATTAGATTTTGCCTGCCCACGACCTATTCCCTTACGGTGGTAAAGAATGCGTATATAAAAATATCGTTATCGACGGAAGCTATGTTTTTTTCAGCAGAGTATGTTGTTTTTATTCAGGTAGTCTGTTCAATGCTTTACGATAATCAGGTCTCATATTTAACTTCACCGGAAGACTTCTGGAATATAATTGATTTGTTTTGCACTGTTCCTTTGCACGTTACAGAAGGATGTGTGTAAGTATTCCGGTGAATCAGATGATTAAGGCGAACTACCGTCAAGCTTGGGAAGTGAGATTTACACATCGATCTGTAGTGTAGGATCACGAACAGACGGCGAATATTACCGTATAGTAGTTAAAGATGTATCTCATGAAATAATAGAGGGTATTATTGCAATCCCTAAAGCCCACTACTTAGTCCAGTAGAGGAGTTCAAAATGTCCCCGTGGTCCTCTGCCCTAATAAATAACCTTTATGAATACAAACAAGCAGCTATCTAGAGAAGTATACGGAGCATTTATTAGTTCGCAGCTGGAACATGAAATCCAAACCTCGTACATATGACTAGAAGATACAAGTCCCTGGAAGGGGTTCATAGGAGGACGACATTGTTTCATAAATTCAGACTTAATACACTTAATTTATTCTTACTAAGTACAGACATATCCTGAGCCATTGGGACTGTGTCCTGAACCAATACTTTTGTTTCACACTGGCTAGAACAGCTAACCTGCCTAGGAATTCACACAAACTTTGAAGAACCCTTCAAGCAGTTCCTCTAGCGTCCCGTTTAACGGCGTCTCCCTGTTTGATTTTAATTGTGACAACCACGCTAATATGCAGTTACATTACTGACGCTTGGTCACTACCTGGTCCTAAGCTGGTTCGCTTCATGTTCGGCGTCGCCTTACGACCTGAAATTTACCCCTATGCGCTTGGAATCAAGCGCGCGGACTCCCCATAGATAAATCAAATGCATGTCCACCACCCAGCTGGACATACCTCCCTTTATTAACGCGATTCGACATGCTGCGTAAACAAAAACCACGTCGAAAACTTTTCAAACGGATGTTTTATTTGACGCGCAATCAAAAAGGCAACTGCGCATAAACTTGTGGCCTATTTGCCTAAAAATACCGTTGGACCTAAAAGGAAAGCCTTGTTACACCAAAAGACGTTTCACACATGCCTGACACTAGCAAAGGTGAATATTATTTAGTTTTTCTCACTACATTCGGCGACTGAGCATGTCGCGGTTTCAATCCTACATTATTGCAGTAACACCCTTTAAAATGCATACTTAACTGGCTATACGAAAGCAAAATGTTTATTTGAACTCTAGTACATGCTGCACTGCTTTTAATATTGTCTTCTGAAGCATTGCATGGTTCTCTGAAGTACACCAAATATGTACTGAACGTTCATTCGTAATCATCGGCCTGCCAAAGTGCGGCAGTAAAAAATTCGAGGTAAATTAAGTTCATATCCAAAGATCCAACGACCTGATTCTCAAGGAAACTTTTGCGTCTCTTCTGGTTGCGTTCGAGCAAGCAGTACATTTAGAAGAAAGTCAGCCATACAGTTAAATGTCAGTAAACCTGGCATCCCAGAATACACCTACAGGCAATGAAAGGCTGTCATTGACAGTAGCCGTGTGCATTTCTAATGCGCGTAATATGTGCATCTTACTGTGCGTTAAAAGTCAGAAACGCACAACTATTTTGCCTTCTACTGAGCACAGCATTGCGCATATCGTGTTCGGTTTCAGAAGGCACATGTTGAACTAAACGTCATTAGTTAAGACTGACGGAAAGACCACCGAGCACAAAACGCAGACCTAAAAGTAAGCCAAAAATTAACGTAACCGGATAAACCGCACTACCAATAACTTAGTTACCCTGCTAGCATCGCCACATCCTGTCCCGTCAAGCCCCCGGTGTCAGAAGGAGCTATTGTTATGCCCCTGGACTTGGACAGAGTTGTTTGAATGAGGTGACACTTTTCCGCGCGAGGACATAGGGTGGAGATGGCGTAGTCGCGTGTCGGTGAAGATAACCGGTGTCCCTCCCTCTCTCTTCTGTCGATCCCTTTCCCCCTCGTCGTACCGCAACGTAACGTATCGTCCAAACCGCTCGCCTCCTCGTTACATCGGCACTCCCTCGGCCCTTCCCTGCAGTTGCCCCCAGCGCTGCGCTCCCCACCGGGTTACTAGCTGGCATGTTGGCATCGTCTCTCCACCCAGACAGGTCATTCTACAGATGTAACCATCCTTCCCGTACTATTAACGATTATTATACGTTTCCCCGTGCAATCTCGTCATATTACACTTTATCTCTTATTCGACATGCCTTCTTATTCTTCTGTGTATGGATGCGTATCAAGGAATGCTAACAGCTCCGTTCAAGTCTACCCCGGCCAAGAGCTCTTCTCGGCGTTCCCTTACTCCGGTGTGTGCTACCCTTGACGTCCTCGGCCGCTACACTATGACCAATATGGGAGGGGCTAGGCAGGGGGCTGTGGAGGCGATAGCCCCTTATTGTCCCGTCCTCGAAAAAAACGCGCAGGGCGACGCCATCCTCTCCGTGATATTAAACCCAATTTTTTCTTTATCGGTATTCTCCCTTACCTAATTCCTCGTACATTAGGTTCTGCTATGCTACATATGATCGCGGAACACCCATACCACTTGCGTGTATTAAATGAACCTCACTCTCCTTTCCTTCAGTGATTGTGCCGACAAATCAAATGTGTACCGAGCTCTACACGAAGGAGTGGTGAAGTAATTCACCAAGCTAACTGAGTGATTTTAATGTAGTGAGGAATATTCTCTTCTGCGGAGTGTTTGAGCTAAGTGATCCCGACCGAAACTAATTAAAAATACATTTACAGAATTTTCCATAGAACACCTTAGTGCCCTGTGTGCTGATGCAGCGGCCACAAAGATGCCAAGCCTGCTGTCGGGCAAGGTGTGGCCAAGCTAGTTGAGAAATCTGAAAAACATCTCTTTGGTAAACTAAACTAAGCTGCATAATGCAAACATGACCGACTTAAACAAGGCCAATATTTGTCCAAGTGAAGAATTAAGTTCTATCGATTCTATGCCCCTCGAAACGCATTTTACAGGCCAAACAGCATATATTTAACGATAATAGAGCACAATTTGTCCGATATCAGGCAGACTGACGTCATTAGAAAGGATAGAATTTCATCAAAATTGGACAGGGCCTAGCCACATATAACTCTGGATTGCCACCGGGGCCATGTGTTGGCAGGGTTAGTACTCACAGTCCGCAGAGTAATAGGCCAGCCCTTGTTATTTTAGACGAAATAGAAACCATCCAAAGAGCCTCGTGAATCAGTTTTGTTGTGGAAATTTGCCTGCTCAGAACTAAGGATGACGGTTGATTAATAAGTGCAGTCTATCCCGAGTTAATTTCCATTTCGAAATCCGGCGAACCAAAGACAAAGGAACATATTTACTTCTGTTTGTAAAATATTCGATAAACCATTAAATAATTGTAACTCCTTTCCTTCAGAGTTAATTTAAGAAACACAAGCCGCACTGAAAAGGTCGCTCTGTGTTAATGACCAAACGATCGCTGCAGGCACTCATGAAATCCTCGACGAAAAACAAACTATGTGCAGCAGGACACATCAATTGTCCCAGCCACACGCAATAATGCCGGCCAGCACATGGCCCCGTGGGGCTTGAGGGGACTAGGTGTGGCTGACGCTTGCAAGGGAATACAAGACGTTGCTTTTGGAAAATTGATCGCTATTCTCATGACTGGAGAAGTCGTTTGAACAGCATATTTTGTTGAATTATAGGACAACATACGAAAAACGCATTCTGAACTGCAATTTAGCCCTCCTTGTTAGTCATTTGCAGATGGCGTCATGGAATTTGAGGATATGTAACAGACCTATTGAGCGGGCTAGCGTTTTAAGTCGGCAGTTATAGTTCCACTGAGACTGTGACTACGTGGACTAACTTTTCGCATAATAGCTCGAAGTTTTGTCGAAAATTTTAACGGGTATTATTGGGGACGAGAGGTTTATGTGACTAGTTTGCCATAAAACTACAAAACTATATAAATTGGCAGGTGGGAAATTAATCGCACGGGAACTCCCTAATAAAATGATTGCCTTTTCGCCCCCATCCAACATATTAATTGTTGCCTTTTCGTCCTAATTTTGGCTGATGGCGTGATAAGGTTGACTGTTTGGCTCATCGATACTGGCGCATGGAACAATTCTCTACGTGTGACTAATTAACATTCACGTACTGTGGAATATGCTAAAGGTAATTATTGTTGGACTGCAATTTGCAGTACTGACACTGGGATGATAAGAGATTCGACGGACGCAGGGCTGTAGATGGATCCCGTTGAATAAGTGACCGACCCTTTTGCTATAAACTTCTATGGCTTCTGATTAGCGAAATACTGTTCGGAGATATTGGCTACCTCAGACTTCAGCACGGCCGCAGGACGAATGTATTCCATGTAATTCATTTGCTACGAAAATTTATTCAGGACAAATATTTCCTCGTGGTTCTAAATACCTGTTAACAGTGGCCTCAGCGAGAGTCGTGGGCTCTGGTCTTGATCAGCGACACGACCCACGTTTACTACCGGATGAAGCATAAGTAATTTTATTCTAACATGGAACTCTGGCCGTTAGTCGATTCGTTTACCGGCAAAACTGCCATCAACTCCATCAGTTTATCAACCGGGCACATCAACATACTTTCATATTATAGAGATAATAGCTTCGAGGACAGGATAAAATCCTGACGAGCCCGACGGTTCTTGCAATTCATGATGACGTACTCATCCTCCAACCCTTCACAGAATGGAATACGTGGGTATGCCTTGACTAGGAAGACCCTCGCTGCTGAATGCATGTGAATGTAGCACGTATAACTACAGTAGAATGCTTCATTGTGTTCCTCTAAGCATTCTGACTACTAATAATGGTGGTGCGACAAGATTTCCCTCCAACCAAAAAGAGCTGACATTCGCGCTAGTATTATCGAATAACACACCACAGAACACGTATTTATGAAGCTGCCCCAATCGGTGCTCAGAGAAAATGCCAAGAATTTTGAGTCTGTGATGAGTCTTGCCGCCTTTACCGACGTACGCCGCATATTATTCATCTCGTTTCTGCAAGTTCTGCTAAAGTTACCTGCCCTTATCAAATCCAGTCTTTTTGTTCTGTTCCCTGTATGGTGACTTGCGTTCTAGGTTTTATTTATCCGAGGACGTCGACAGTTTCAACAGTATTTCGTATATGTAGATAAATAGCCCGATTTTTTTGCGAATTTAAGACTCCGTCAACAAAACCACCCACGTTTTCAAGGGTTGACTTTCTGCGTAGCTGAGTGGTTTGCAAGAAGCGCATGTGACGGCTGCCGGAGATCCCACGCTCCGTTGGAATCATTGGTCCTTGAGAAACAAGTCGCGAAATGCATATATACAGCTGGTTTCTCTAACCAGCTTGGATTGAGGACTATGTTGCTTATATTGGGCCTTATTTGTTTGCTTCCGTTAACGGGTAATTACCTCTGACCTGGTTGCAATTTTAGCTTTAATGCTCCAAGCCTAGTTATATTACAAGTTATCTTCTCATGATTATCATTGTTATAATCAGCAGTATGCTTGATCATCAGTGCATAAACGGCCATTTATTGTCTCTCGTTCTGGTGAATCCTTCCTGATCAGAGATCGCAAGGCGTTACATAAATATGACACAAGGGTTCGATTACATGTAGCATCTTTAAATGACTCTCGTGTTTTTGACTGTTAGGTCTAGGTATACTGTGTCTACGCGACTTGGTGCATGCTTATAACGTGGCCCAGGAAAGGCCAGTTGATAGATTGCTAAATACGTTTCGTCAAGGAGAGCTCCGTAACTATAACTGGAGTTATTTAGTTGTAGTGCAAATTCTGCCGCTATATCCGGACAAGTGTTAACTTTTTGTCAAACATCAAGGCAAAGTCATGATTATTTCCCATTTCGTCGACCCTGATGGCATACGGTAACACTTTAGCAAGAAAATTAGATCAAAGTCAGTCTAAGTATCATAAAAATAGAATGCTGAAGGAGTTGCGCCTTGCGGTTACAATTGAAATGCACTAGACGTTTATTTTATATTTACTGAAGTCATCGTAGTCCTTGCAACAAATGACGGTTTACTTGCTATTAGGTAAAGACCTATCAAGCATCAAATTTTCTGCGCTTATTTCTGATACGTTAGGTAAAAATGATTTTTTAATTTGATGCCTACATACCGCAAGACGCTTTTAACATCACCTTTGCAAATAGCATTACAAAAACTTATGTCTGCCACTAGCGTTTTTCAGCCAACCTTTGAGCGGCTTCAGTTCGACTAATAAAACTGATTAGTCACACATCTAACTGGGTCTGCGGGCCTAATAACAACGTTATAATAAAGGAGTACACTTCCATTTTAGCCAAAGCCGGAAACGAGTTGGATACAAATATCATCACGGCAACTGGACAATGTCAGCCGTTTGGTGTTCGTCTTCCGTATGCTCCAACAGTGCGTTTAACAAACATTCGCGTGACATGTTACACAGAAATGGAAATAATCAATGCTTCATTTAAAATGGCCTGCAAACTTTAGATTACTTAAAGTTACGGCCAATATCATCACGAAAAACCGCACAAACTAGAAGATCAAATTAAAACAATTCAAACAGTGCGATTAATGTCAATTGACCAAGTCTGATTGAAGTATCCTATTATGCTTTGTTGAAAAAATTCCTTACAACGGACAGTGCGTTTTTCATTAGGTTTTTATTAGGTGTTTTCAAAACCAAGTGGTCGACGATGGACTGACGTTCACTAACAAATATTAAGAAGCTTCCTAGAAATGGCTTCACAACCTTTTTAAGCTTACGAATCAGGAGGACAGAATTTCGATTCGCATGCAGAATTAATTACTTAAAATTAAATATATTTTATGGACGGCCTAATTCTCCTACCACGCTCACATTCGTTTTTTGCCTCCTCCGTTTAGATGTTCATTTTAGATTTCGAGAACTTTTACTTTGAGGACAGTTTCTGCTACTCAGCCACTGACTGGAACAAGTACATGCAGTGCGCGCTGGAACAAGGTAGATTTGTTACGGATTGGATTTTGGAGTATGAAAAAGCTAACTTAAGTGTTCCACTCTAAGACCAGTTGTGTCGTTCCTTGCAAAAGCAGCCCGAGAAAAAAGTCCCGCAGAATTTTCAAATTCTCTGAGCCCGAGGGCACAAGACAGAACAAATGAAAGGGTGCAATTGTAAACAAAGACAGCGTAAAGCAAGTAGTGCTCTTGTAAGGGCGTTTTTCGCGCTGCCCTTTTCAGTGCTCGTTTCTGAACCAAGAGATAATCGCCTATTAGAAATAAAATCTGCAAATAATTGATCGTAGAGTTAACTGTTAAATGAATCATCAAATTATACGGACTGTCTTATGCGCCTGACTTTCGACATGTAGAAAGATGCATATAAAGTTTCGTTTAGATCCTACGATATTGCTAATTCCGTTTGAGACTGGCAAACCTGCACGTGCTTTATTTAACCTGTAACGCTGTCAAGCAAATTTAAGTACCTCAATATCTGCCACACTACCCTGTAATTCTATCCACAAAAATAAATGCCAACTTCACCTCCTTTAAGATGGCTCTGGATATATTGCAAACCTTACGGTCTGTGATCCCCAGAATCACATACGACTCAGTTGGCGGATGCCCCAATTCTTTGAACTCGTCAGTATGTCCTACATAACTCAATTCTTCATGCCCAACGGTGTATGGGAGAAAAAGAGCGAATGTACGTTTTGGGTAATTTTATAGGTATTAATTTACTTCTTTTGGCCGTTCGCTTCCTCCTAAGCTCTGAGTTTTTATCACTGTAGACTGCCTGCAACCAAATTACTCCACTCCGCTGATTCGAGCTGACCTCAAAGCCGACTCCGAAGAAATCAAGTGTGTCATCTACCTGCCGTCTTGTTACTACAGTGAATATGTGAGCCACATAATGTTTTCGTCAGTATTCCAGTCAGAATGTCTAATAGAATCCACCGGTTAGCGTGTATCTGTGCAAAGGATTTGAAATTCGATGCAGACCTTATACCAAAATTTTTGGATATTAGTATTACCTACGAAATTTGCATCTATGATACGGTAGGAGAATTATGGACCTAAAATTAGCATCTTCTTACTAAATAGTCCATTGCGAAGAGGGGAGCTGTGAACGGTTCAATCTAAAAATCCATTTATAAAATCAAATTTGCGTGAATCTTGCATATTTTCTTACTATTGAGTTTATTCAGTTTGCTCTTTTTGTAGTATTTTCTCACTTCCACTTTGGCAGATCACAACTTGATGTAACAAAACAAGACTATGTTTTCATAATCATGCGCAAACATGCATAACGCTCTTAGAGCCTTCGCCTGTAAGAGACGAAAAAAGACCTTTAAGTTATCTTGATTGAGGGTTGAAATTTCTACATCTTTCTTAGGTAAGCAGTTTTCCTTTGACCTACATAACATGTGTGATCAAAGCTGGCTTTCGGTTTTGGATGTTTTTGAAATACTTCAGGTCTCCCTTTTGGCGATTAAACCGGCGATTCATAGTTTGATTAAATATAAGCCATTTGCCACAATTTCGACTATTGCATGCTGTAGCCCATGAACTGCAAAGTCACATAAAACGTTTTTCGATCTAAGCATCCGTGATATTAATCTAACTTTTATTTTTCGTAGATTCAAATTAGCGGACTTCACGAAAGTTATTGTGGCGGATATAACCCGACCAAAGCTTGCAGTAAGCGGTTAAATATTGTATTTTGAAGCGTGCGCATTGAACGCCGTATTTAAAGAGTTAGGACTACTTTTTAGAGATACGGTTCGGAAATTCGTATCCTCAAGTTAGTAATTATGTTCTTGAGGAAGATGACTTAACCTTGTTTTCTTAAAAGAAATCAATACATTTATTTTGCTAATCTCAGTCAACAATGTTTGTGACCCTAATCCTCGTTTACCTTGATTTATGTTTCGGGATTTCCTCTATTATTGATAACGCAATAAATCAGTTGGGGCACACATATGTACTCATATATGTAGCGCTGCACACAGGCAGAAAATGTAAACTTAAAATACCGCCAAAAGACGACGGATGTAAGTTGACCATTTCTGATTTTTGAAACGTTGACAGTCATTTATACACAAGCCCTGGTTTAAGTAACCTCAGATTCGGAATCTGAATATCTAGGCATTTAAGTCGGACGCTCAAACATTTAAATAATATAAACATAAACAGTAGATGTGCTAACTCATGAAATGTTAATCGAAATTCTGGAATGTGTTTTCGATTCGAAGATATTTCTTAAGTGGCATTGCAATATAATCCCATGGATAATTCAGTTACTTCAGTATGCTGGCTTTTGAATTATCTTTCGTCCGGCGGCCTGCAAAAACTGAACTCTGTAAAAAATCATATAAATTTAGATGTATTTTAGTGAAAGCCCACATTAAAATATTCATATTTTTACTAATTTAGTAACAATTTACGCCCTCTTAAAATTAAATGCTTGAAAAAGAGTATAACTTGATCTTAAAACACTGTTCCAATTTATCATTGAAGACCTATTGTAAACTATACACAGAGCATTAGAATTTGTTTATACACGATGTTTCATGAATTGGAATTTCACGGTTTTACACTATTTCATAAGCAGAAACGTTTTAAAACCAAATTGTAAACCTCTTTCAAGCAGAAAGTTCAAAGAAGACGTTATTTTCTACACACAGTAGTGGGAAAATAAATATTTTATGCATTTTTTCTATTAAATATATTTGCTTTTAAGACTTTGAAAATCAATCAGAAAATTCATACTATTTGTGTAATCATTTTTTAAAAATGCAATTTTTGCAGGCAGCCGGAAAGAATTTCATTTCAAAGCTCGCATCCTAAAATATCGGAATTATTATGAGATTATTTTGCTTAGTGAATAATGTTCCAATGCTACCTGAGTAATCTTTTCGAAGCGAAAACGCATTCTCGAATTTCGGTTAACACTTAATGAGTTAACACACTTACTGTATATGCATATATGAAGAAAAATATGCATGTTATGAAATCACACTAGATAGGGGTTGACGACGAGTTGCAGAACAAAATCAGTTTTATTGCGCGAATTTTCCTTACTGATTTTGCAGCTTTCCTTCAGACATACAAATCATTTGTAAAAAAAACAAACGTTACGATCAAAACTAACTGAGAATTCTCTGGTTGGTCAAAGTTCGCGCTTATATGCAGCTTCTGCAGTCGGTCAGCACAGTAAAATACCCATATCCCGGTTGCAGTCTACTAGCGCTTAACATATTTTAAAACTTAAACTCAAACATTTGTCTACCACGGGTATAACAATGTTAATTTGTTGGTTTAATGCAGTTATATCTGACGACCCTTTGCCCTGGACGGGATTGTAAACCGCACTAGAATCGCTTGTTAGACATACGTTTTACGTCGTATAACAGGGAACAGTATACATTAAACAAGTTAGTTATGAATACACCAACAGAAGGAATTGTAGCTCAAGCTTTTGTTTAACAGGCTACTGCAATGAACCTTCCGCGGTGGCTGTGAAGAAACGTGGGAGCGCAGCCTGCGATTCTGGCGGCTGTTATAACATAAATAGCGGCTGTCCAAATAGCTTTAGGAGGCAGAAGTTCACAACCGTTCCACCACCTTCAAAGCGCACAGAGTTGATGTGGAGTTATTAGGTGCATGCATTGTCTAACTTTTTTTTGCGTTAACATTAGGTCGTCGCGAACTGGGCAACAACCTGATTGAATTTTCAACAACTGTTGCACACAATCGGCTCAATGAAACTCAGTATGTCTTCTGCACAACCAACCGGGACACGCTCTCGATTCAACTCACATGGCCCGTTGAGGGTATGGCATAAAAACCATTTTTCGTCATGCATGAATAAAAGAAGTGAGAAAAGGTAGAGTGCAGGACCCAAACTGGCCTGTGGACCGTTTTGGGAACGATCGTAACGTGGGATCCTAAACCCTATCAGGTAACAATCGGGAGATGGCACCCAAAAAAATTCGTTAACTAGAAATAATACCTTGAACAGTGGACTCAAACGCCTTCAGGCTATATCAGCGGTTGCAGGCCTACTTTCACGCACTACTTGGACATTCCGCGACGGCCTAACATGGGCTGGCCGAACGAACATCGCAGGAGGTTACATGGACGATGGTTGCTGTTACCCAACCTTCCCCATCGGTACACACGTACACCTGAATATACGGCATACATTCGCATTATGACAGTTTATTACAAAACAAAATCACTTTTAAATAGGATAAGTCTGCGCAACATGGGACAGGATCAGTTCCCAGGCATCCGTCAAAGACATGTCATTGAGGCTAAACCAAAGCGATACTGTTCTTCGTCTATGTGAGCCCACACAGCTCTACCACATACAGGGTCTCCCTCGTGGAGTTTCCTTTTCGGTCTATTCTAGTTTGCCTCAATGGTATTGGTGTGCCGTCCGGTGGTAGGGTCCTTGAAGTTCTCTGACTGGTTTACAGATTAATGTAGATAACCTTCTGAGGGAAGACGATTATACGCCCTTCACTCGTCCGTTACCACTATACTGCCTTTGGCGACCCATTTTGTAATAACGGAACGGAGAGCGGGCCAACTTCGATAATTAACCTATTCAAATAAGGCTTTTCGTCGACTAGTATCCTACATCCCGATCAGCCACCACCCATAAAACCCCTATTACCACCTGTCCCGTAAGACAGGCTGCTTTGATTTAGGCGGATTTTTTGGGTGCCATCTCCCGATTGTTACCCCCTAGCGTTATCGTTTCTTTAATTCTTGACTGAATGCAGACCTATAAGCGGTAGGTAGTTTAAATTCGGTTCATTTATGAAAATTGCGCTTACTTCCGTTGACATATGGCAGCGTAAGATAAGACTTTCGATGGAAATTTAGTTATTCTCCCGCCTTTTGCCCGTCCGGGGAAACCCCCTCAACAAATATTTCCATATGACCCGGTCTACAGATTGTCTCACGTTAGTTTGCCTGGTACACTCTACTGTCACTCAAAATGCTTGAGTAGCAGTCGTGGGAGAGTAACTGCAGGCAGTTTAATGGCCGGTAGTTTCCTCCGCAAACTATGCGGATATTGCTTCTGTCATTTTCAAAAGCATGTGCAAAAACCAACGACCAGAGTTCACTTTGTCGATGCCAGCAAGAGAATTCTAACCGAGTTATGCTGCCTGTTCTACGCACGCATATTTTTTTTATTAAAGTAATCATTACGCAAACGGTATAAGTCTTTCTATTATAGTATCTCCAAGTAAAATGGCACGAACGTTACAAAAAAGCGGGCGGTGCATATTTAGGACGCTAACTTGTTCCCATGCAAGAGAATTTAGACCGCAGAATTTCGAATACAAACTTCTTTGGAGTGCCTTCACATTTCTACGCATTTAAGGCGATGGTGCGCAGAACTCATAAAGGTTTTGTTGCGTGTCAAAATTTTAGAGACCACACTCACTCCAACGACCGGAGCAACCGAAAAGCAGACGTCATCCCTGACAGTTGCAGAGGGTAAGACATGTGTTCGTGTTACTTTGAAATGACAGGCCATCTGGTAAAAACAGCACTTCGCACGAAAAGTTCAAGTCCACACATGTCAGAGTTTGTCTGCCCATTGGATGGGCAGAAGTACACAGGCACATATCGTGCGCAGTGTTGGCTATTATACTAGACGTTACATTAAATATTCAGAAGTAGTTTTACAAGGGCAGAGCAATCCAATATTATCCAAGTATACGCACAAATAAATTGCATTAAAAGCAAGCACAGAACATTAAAGGAAAAGGAGAGATGTAATTTGAGAAGTTCCAATTTGGCGTGAATGCTATATTTCCAGAAGAAATACTTAAAATCACAAATTTAAAGAATAGTATCTTACGAAAAAGTAAAATCATCCAGCTCAAACAAATAAGGAAATAGGATTTAAAGTGGATCAACGGAAATGCAAAAATGAAGGTAAAAAATAGTAAGGGAACGAGAAAAAGGACGGATTATAATGTACTTCATGAAAATGAGAGCACAACGCGAGATAAAAAGGCAAGGAAGCCTAAAAAGTAAAAAAGAAAAAGAGAAAACGAAACGAATAAAAAAACAGCTAAAATAAGAGGGAAGAGAAAAAAGAAATGTGGAAAACGGCGAATAGAAAAAAAAACGAAAAAACAGAGAAAAAGAGCAAAGTGATAAACGAAAAATTCAACCAAAAAAGAAGGAAAGAAAGGAAAAATAGGTAAAACAAGAAATATCAAAAAAAAAACCCAAAAAAAGCAACAGCAGCGACAGCGCCAGCAGCGGGGAGCAGGGAGGAGGGAGCAAGATGGAGATGGGCATTGTGTGACTAGAGATGGATTGGTCGGTTGCATTGCGCATGAGGATGGTTGTGCCGAATGTCTACTAAGTGCAACTGAGGTATGCCTTGCATGATTGTCACATAGTGAGCAGAGGTAACGAGGTGGGATTTTGGTGGAAATATGACAGTCGGGCTGGATGCTGATGCTGATGCTGATGAGGATGTTGTTGTTGTTGTTTTGCTGTGGCAGTTGCTGTTGGCCGAGGCATAGCAATTTGTCTGGCATTCACACCGTCTTCAATGGCTTTCTTCCTTTTAGTAACGCCAAGTGAGGGCCTGGGCCTGGCGACAGGAAGTGACGTATCGCATGAATCAGGTTTGTCCACTCTTACCAGTATGATGCCAGTGGGAACTTGTGCATACTGCAGGCGCACATCCACATGCCCCGCTGTCTGCACCTACATATATGTAGATGAAGGCAGCAGAAGCAGTAGTTAGCAGTGCGTCAGGCAATGCAATTGTATGTACATGTTGTTGTTGTTGTTGTTGTTGTTGTTGTTGTTGTTGTT
>CACRXP010000560.1:221266-235462 GCA_902702965.1 Spirometra erinaceieuropaei
CATGATGCGCATGTGAATTGGGACATGTGGCAGAGCAGTCATGATTGGCAGGCATTGGTAGACCTGCCTGTGCGGACAGCATGCGCAGTAGCATTAGGCATTCATGTATGTGGCACAGTAAGGAGTACGTGGCCCGCACATGCGGCGCTGGCGGCCTTGGCGATGCTAATGCAGATCACCGTGGTGGGCATGATGGATGTGAAGACGGCAGCCAGCAGCCGGCAGCCGGATGAGGCATCAGGTGCAGCAGCAGCAGCAGCAGCGGCAGCGGCAGAGGCAGCGGCAACGGCAGGTGCGTGGAGCAGTGAGGAGATGGGCATTGTGTGATTAGAGATGGATTGGTCGGTTGCATTGCGCATGAGGATGGTTGTGCCGAATGTCTACTAAGTGCAACTGAGGTATGCCTTGCATGATTGTCACATAGTGAGCAGAGGTAATAAGGTGGGATTGTGGTGGATATATGACAGTCGGGCTGGATGCTGATGCTGATGAGGATGTTGTTGTTGTTGTTGCTGTGGCAGTTGCTGTTGGCCGAGGCATAGCAATTTGTCTGGCATTCACACCGTCTTCAATGGCTTTCTTCCTTTTAGTAACGCCAAGTGAGGGCCTGGGCCTGGCGACAGGAAGTGACGTATCGCATGAATCAGGTTTGTCCACTCTTACCAGTATGATGCCAGTGGGAACTTGTGCATACTGCAGGCGCACATCCACATGCCCCGCTGTCTGCACCTACATATATGTAGATGAAGGCAGCAGAAGCAGTAGTTAGCAGTGCGTCAGGCAATGCAATTGTATGTACATGTTGTTGTTGTTGTTGTTGTTGCTTTGCGCAGTCCATGATGCGCATGTGAATTGGGACATGTGGCAGAGCAGTCATGATTGGCAGGCATTGGTAGACCTGCCTGTGCGGACAGCATGCGCAGTAGCATTAGGCATTCATGTATGTGGCACAGTAAGGAGTACGTGGCCCGCACATGCGGCGCTGGCGGCCTTGGCGATGCTATTGCAGATCACCGTGGTGGGCATAATGGATGTGACGACGACAGCCAGCAGCCGGCAGCCGGATGAGGCATCAGGTGCAGCAGCAGCAGCAGCAGCGGCAGCGGCAGCGGCAACGGCAGGTGCGTGGAGCAGTGAGGAGATGGGCATTGTGTGATTAGAGATGGATTGGTCGGTTGCATTGCGCATGAGGATGGTTGTGCCGAATGTCTACTAAGTGCAACTGAGGTAAGCCTTGCATGATTGTCACATAGTGAGCAGAGGTAATGAGGTGGGATTTTGGTGGAAATATGACAGTCGGGCTGGATGCTGATGCTGATGAGGATGTTGTTGTTGTTGTTGTTGCTGTGGCAGTTGCTGTTGGCCGAGGCATAGCAATTTGTCTGGCATTCACACCGTCTTCAATGGCTTTCTTCCTTTTAGTAACGCCAAGTGAGGGCCTGGGCCTGGCGACAGGAAGTGACGTATCGCATGAATCAGGTTTGTCCACTCTTACCAGTATGATGCCAGTGGGAACTTGTGCATACTGCAGGCGCACATCCACATGCCCCGCTGTCTGCACCTACATATATGTAGATGAAGGCAGCAGAAGCAGTAGTTATCAGTGCGTCAGGCAATGCAATTGTATGTACATGTTGTTGTTGTTGTTGTTGTTGTTGTTGCATTGCGCAGTCCATGATGCGCATGTGAATTAGGAGATGTGGCAGAGCAGTCATGATTGGCAGGCATTGGTAGAACTGCCTGTGCGGACAGCATGCGCAGTAGCATTAGGCATTCATGTATGTGGCACAGTAAGGAGTACGTGGCCCGCACATGCGGCGCTGGCGGCCTTGGCGATGCTATTGCAGATCACCGTGGTGGGCATAATGGATGTGACGACGGCAGCCAGCAGCCGGCAGTCGGATGAGGCATCAGGTGCAGCAGCAGCAGCAGCAGCGGCAGCGGCAGCGGCAGCGGCAGCGGCAGCGGCAGCGGCAGCGGCAACGGCAGGTGCGTGGAGCAGTGAGGAGATGGGCATTGTGTGATTAGAGATGGATTGGTCGGTTGCATTGCGCATGAGGATGGTTGTGCCGAATGTCTAATAAGTGCAACTGAGGTAAGCCTTGCATGATTGTCACATAGTGAGCAGAGGTAATGAGGTGGGATTTTGGTGGAAATATGACAGTCGGGCTGGATGCTGATGCTGATGAGGATGTTGTTGTTGTTGTTGTTGCTGTGGCAGTTGCTGTTGGCCGAGGCATAGCAATTTGTCTGGCATTCACACCGTCTTCAATGGCTTTCTTCCTTTTAGTAACGCCAAGTGAGGGCCTGGGCCTGGCGACAGGAAGTGACGTATCGCATGAATCAGGTTTGTCCACTCTTACCAGTATGATGCCAGTGGGAACTTGTGCATACTGCAGGCGCACATCCACATGCCCCGCTGTCTGCACCTACATATATGTAGATGAAGGCAGCAGAAGCAGTAGTTAGCAGTGCGTCAGGCAATGCAATTGTATGTACATGTTGTTGTTGTTTTTGCTTTGCGCAGTCCATGATGCGCATGTGAATTGGGACATGTGGCAGAGCAGTCATGATTGGCAGGCATTGGTAGACCTGCCTGTGCGGACAGCATGCGCAGTAGCATTAGGCATTCATGTATGTTGCACAGTAAGTAGTACGTGGCCCGCACATGCGGCGCTGGCGGCCTTGGCGATGCTATTGCAGATCACCGAGGTGGGCATGATGGCTGTGCAGACGGCAGCCGGCAGCCGGCAGCCGGATGAGGCATCAGGTGCAGCAGCAGCGGCAGCAGCGGCAGCGGCAGCGGCAACGGCATGTGCGTGGAGCAGTGAGGAGATGGGCATTGTGTGATTAGAGATGGATTGGTCGGTTGCATTGCGCATGAGGATGGTTGTGCCGAATGTCTACTAAGTGCAACTGAGGTATGCCTTGCATGATTGTCACATAGTTAGCAGAGGTTATCAAGTGGGATTTTGGTGGAAATATGACAGTCGCGCTGGATGCTGATGCTGATGAGGATGTTGTTTTTGTTGTTGTTATTGTTGTGGCAGTTGCTGTTGGCCGAGGCATAGCAATTTGTCTGGCATTCACACAGTCTTCAATGGCTTTCTTCCTTTTAGTAACGCCAAGTGAGGGCCTGGGCCTGGCGACAGGAAGTGACGTATCGCATGAATCAGGTTTGTCCACTCTTACCAGTATGATGCCAGTGGGAACTTGTGCATACTGCAGGCGCACATCCACATGCCCCGCTGTCTGCACCTACATATATGTAGATGAAGGCAGCAGAAGCAGTAGTTAGCAGTGCGTCAGGCAATGCAATTGTATGTACATGTTGTTGTTGTTGTTGTTGTTGTTGTTGCTTTGCGCAGTCCATGATGCGCATGTGAATTGGGACATGTGGCAGAGCAGTCATGATTGGCAGGCATTGGCAGACCTGCCTGTGCGGACAGCATGCGCAGTAGCATTAGGCATTCATGTATGTGACACAGTAAGTAGTACGTGGCACGCACATGCGGCGCTGGCGGCCTTGGCGATGCTATTGCAGATCACCGAGGTGGGCATGATGGTTGTGCAGACGGCAGCCGGATGAGGCATCAGGTGCAGCCGAAGCAGCAGCAGCGGCAGCGGCAGCGGCAACGGCAGCGGCAGGTGCGTGGAGCAGTGAGGAGATGGGCGTTGTGTGATTAGAGATGGATTGGTCGGTTGCAATGCGCATGAGGATGGTTGTGCCGAATGTCTACTAAGTGCAACTGAGGTATGCCTTGCATGATTGTCACATAGTGAGCAGAGGTAATGAGGTGGGATTGTGGTGGAAATATGACAGTCGGGCTGGATGCTGATGCTGATGAGGATGTTGTTGTTGTTGTTGTTGCTGTGGCAGTTGCTGTTGGCCGAGGCATAGCAATTTGTCTGGCATTCACACCGTCTTCAATGGCTTTCTTCCTTTTAGTAACGCCAAGTGAGGGCCTGGGCCTGGCGACAGGAAGTGACGTATCGCATGAATCAGGTTTGTCTACTCTAACCAGTATGATGCCAGTGGGAACTTGTGCATACTGCAGGCGCACATCCACATGCCCCGCTGTCTGCACCTACATATATGTAGATGAAGGCAGCAGAAGCAGTAGTTAGCAGTGCGTCAGGCAATGCAATTGTATGTACATGTTGTTGTTGGTGTTGTTGTTGTTGCTTTGCGCAGTCCATGATGCGCATGTGAATTAGGAGATGTGGCAGAGCAGTCATGATTGGCAGGCATTGGTAGACCTGCCTGTGCGGACAGCATGCGCAGTAGCATTAGGCATTCATGTATGTGGCACAGTAAGTAGTACGTGGCCCGCCCATGCGGCGCTGGCGGCCTTGGCGATGCTATTGCAGATCACCGAGGTGGGCATGATGGTTGTGCAGACGGCAGCCGGCAGCCGGCAGCCGGCAGCCGGCAGCCGGATGAGGCATCAGGTGCAGCCGAAGCAGCAGCAGCAGCGGCAGCGTCTTCGGCAACGGCAGGTGCGTGGAGCAGTAAGGAGATGGGCATTGTGTGATTAGAGATGGATTGGTCGGTTGCATTGCGCATGAGGATGGTTGTGCCGAATGTCTACTAAGTGCAACTGAGGTATGCCTTGCATGATTGTCACATAGTGAGCAGAGGTAATGAGGTGGGATTGTGGTGGAAATATGACAGTCGGGCTGGATGCTGATGCTGATGAGGATGTTGTTGTTGCTGTTGCTGTTGCTGTTGGCCGAGGCATAGCAATTTGTCTGGCATTCACACCGTCTTCAATGGCTTTCTTCCTTTTCGTAACGCCAAGTGAGGGCCTGGGCCTGGCGACAGGAAGTGACGTATCGCATGAATCAGGTTTGTCTACTCTAACCAGTATGATGCCAGTGGGAACTTGTGCATACTGCAGGCGCACATCCACATGCCCCGCTGTCTGCACCTACATATATGTAGATGAAGGCAGCAGAAGCAGTAGTTAGCAGTGCGTCAGGCAATGCAATTGTATGTACATGTTGTTGTTGTTGTTGTTGTTGTTGTTGTTGTTGTTGTTGTTGTTTTTGTTGTTGTTGCTTTGCGCAGTCCATGATGCGCATGTGAATTGGGACATGTGGCAGAGCAGTCATGATTGGCAGGCATTGGTAGACCTGTCTGTGCGGACAGCATGCGCAGTAGCATTAGGCATTCATGTATGTGGCACAGTAAGTAGTACTTGGCACGCACATGCGGCGCTGGCGGCCTTGGCGATGCTATTGCAGATCACCGAGGTGGGCATGATGGTTGTGCAGACGGCAGCCGGCAGCCGGCAGCCGGATGAGGCATCAGGTGCAGCAGCAGCGGCAGCAGCGGCAGCGGCAGCGGCAACGGCAGGTGCGTGGAGCAGCGAGGAGATGGGCATTGTGTGATTAGAGATGGATTGGTCGGTTGCATTGCGCTTGAGGATGGTTGTGCCGAATGTCTACTAAGTGCAACTGAGGTATGCCTTGCATGATTGTCACATAGTGAGCAGAGGTAATGAGGTGGGATTGTGGTGGAAATATGACAGTCGGGCTGGATGCTGATGCTGATGATGATGTTGTTGTTGTTGTTGCTGTGGCAGTTGCTGTTGGCCGAGGCATAGCAATTTGTCTGGCATTCACATAGTCTTAAATGGCTTTCTTCCTTTTAGTAACGCCGAGTGAGGGCCTGAGCCTGGCGACAGGAAGTGACGTATCGCATGAATCAGGTTTGTCTACTCTAACCAGTATGATGCCAGTGGGAACTTGTGCATACTGCAGGCGCACATCCACATGCCCCGCTGTCTGCACCTACATATATGTAGATGAAGGCAGCAGAAGCAGTAGTTAGCAGTGCGTCAGGCAATGCAATTGTATGTACATGTTGTTGTTGTTGTTGTTGTTGCTTTGCGCAGTCCATGATGCGCATGTGAATTGGGACATGTGGCAGAGCAGTCATGATTGGCAGGCATTGGTAGACCTGCCTGTGCGGACAGCATGCGCAGTAGCATTAGGCATTCATGTATGTGGCACAGTAAGGAGTACGTGGCCCGCACATGCGGCGCTGGCGGCTTGGCGATGCTATTGCAGATCACCGAGGTGGGCATGATGGTTGTGCAGACGGCAGCTGGCAGCCGGCTGCCGGATGAGGCATCAGGTGCAGCCGAAGCAGCAGCAGCAGCGGCAGCGGCAGCGGCAGCGGCAACGGCAGGTGCGAGGAGCAGTGAGGAGATGGGCATTGTGTGATTAGAGATGGATTGGTCGGTTGCATTGCGCATGAGGATGGTTGTGCCGAATGTCTACTAAGTGCAACTGAGGTATGCCTTGCATGATTGTCACATAGTGAGCAGAGGTTATCAGGTGGGATTGTGGTGGAAATATGACAGTCGGGCTGGATGCTGATGCTGATGAGGATGTTGTTGTTGTTGTTGTTGCTGTGGCAGTTGCTGTTGGCCGAGGCATAGCAATTTGTCTGGCATTCACATAGTCTTAAATGGCTTTCTTCCTTTTAGTAACGCCGAGTGAGGGCCTGGGCCTGGCGACAGGCAGTGACGTATCGCATGAATCAGGTTTGTCTACTCTAACCAGTATGATGCCAGTGGGAACTTGTGCATACTGCAGGCGCACATCCACATGCCCAGCTGTCTGCACCTACATATATGTAGATGAAGGCAGCAGAAGCAGTGGTTAGCAGTGCGTCAGGCAATGCAATTGTATGTACATGTTGTTGTTGTTGTTGTTGTTGCTTTGCGCAGTCCATGATGCGCATGTGAATTGGGACATGTGGCAGAGCAGTCATGATTGGCAGGCATTGGTAGACCTGCCTGTGCGGACAGCATGCGCAGTAGCATTAGGCATTCATGTATGTGGCACAGTAAGGAGTACGTGGCCCGCACATGCGGCGCTGGCGACCTTGGCGATGCTATTGCAGATCACCGAGGTGGGCATGATGGTTGTGCAGACGGCAGCCGGCAGCCGGCAGCCGGATGAGGCATCAGGTGCAGCAGCAGCAGCAGCAGCGGCAGCGGCAGCGACAGCGGCAGCGGCAGGTGCGTGGAGCAGTGAGGAGATGGGCATTGTGTGATTAGAGATGGATTGGTCGGTTGCATTGCGCATGAGGATGGTTGTGCCGAATGTCTACTAAGTGCAACTGAGGTATGCCTTGCATGATTGTCACATAGTGAGCAGAGGTTATCAGATGGGATTGTGGTGGAAATATGACAGTCGGGCTGGATGCTGATGCTGATGAGGATGTTGTTGTTGTTGTTGCTGTGGCAGTTGCTGTTGGCCGAGGCATAGCAATTTGTCTGGCATTCACACCGTCTTCAATGGCTTTCTTCCTTTTAGTAACGCCGAGTGAGGGCCTGGGCCTGGCGACAGGAAGTGACGTATCGCATGAATCAGGTTTGTCTACTCTAACCAGTATGATGCCAGTGGGAACTTGTGCATACTGCAGGCGCACATCCACATGCCCCGCTGTCTGCACCTACATATATGTAGATGAAGGCAGCAGAAGCAGTAGTTAGCAGTGCGTCAGGCAATGCAATTGTATGTACATGTTGTTGTTGTTGTTGTTGTTGTTCTTGTTGCTTTGCGCAGTCCATGATGCGCATGTGAATTGGGACATGTGGCAGAGCAGTCATGTTTGGCAGGCATTGGTATTCCTGCCTGTGCGGACAGCATGCGCCGTAGAATTAGGCATTCATGTATGTGGCACAGTAAGGAGTACGTGGCCCGCACATGCGGCGCTGGCGGCCTTGGCGATGCTATTGCAGATCACCGAGGTGGGCATGATGGTTGTGCAGACGGCAGCCGGCAGCCGGCAGCCGGATGAGGCATCAGGTGCAGCCGAAGCAGCAGCAGCGGCAGCGGCAGCGGCAACGGCAGGTACGTGGAGCAGTGAGGAGATGGGCATTGTGTGATTAGAGATGGATTGGTCGGTTGCATTGCGCATGAGGATGGTTGTGCCGAATGTCTACTAAGTGCAACTGAGGTATGCCTTGCATGATTGTCACATAGTGAGCAGAGGTAATGAGGTGGGATTGTGGTGGAAATATGACAGTCGGGCTGGATGCTGATGCTGATGAGGATGTTGTTGTTGCTGTTGCTGTTGCTGTTGGCCGAGGCATAGCAATTTGTCTGGCATTCACACCGTCTTCAATGGCTTTCTTCCTTTTAGTAACGCCAAGTGAGGGCCTGGGCCTGGCGACAGGAAGTGACGTATCGCATGAATCAGGTTTGTCTACTCTAACCAGTATGATGCCAGTGGGAACTTGTGCATACTGCAGGCGCACATCCACATGCCCCGCTGTCTGCACCTACATATATGTAGATGAAGGCAGCAGAAGCAGTAGTTAGCAGTGCGTCAGGCAATGCAATTGTATGTACATGTTGTTGTTGTTGCTTTGCGCAGTCCATGATGCGCATGTGAATTGGGACATGTGGCAGAGCAGTCATGATTGGCAGGCATTGGTAGACCTGCCTGTGCGGACAGCATGCGCAGTGGCATTAGGCATTCATGTATGTGGCACAGTAAGGAGTACGTGGCCCGCACATGCGGCGCTGGCGGCCTTGGCGATGCTATTGCAGATCACCGAGGTGGGCATGATGGTTGTGCAGACGGCATCCGGCAGCCGGCAGCCGGATGAGGCATCAGGTGCAGCAGCAGCAGCAGCAGCGGCAGCGGCAGCGGCAACGGCAGGTGCGTGGAGCAGTGAGGAGATGGGCATTGTGTGATTAGAGATGGATTGGTCGGTTGCATTGCGCATGAGGATGGTTGTGAAGAATGTCTACTAAGAGCAACTGAGGTATGCCTTGCTTATTGTCACATAGTGAGCAGAGGTTATCAGGTGGGATTGTGGTGGAAATATGACAGTCGGGCTGGATGCTGATGCTCATGAGGATGTTGTTGTTGTTGTTGCTGTGGCAGTTGCTGTTGGCCGAGGCATAGCAATTTGTCTGGCATTCACACCGTCTTCAATGGCTTTCTTCCTTTTAGTAACGCCAAGTGAGGTCCTGGGCCTGGCGACGGGAAGTGACGTATCGCATGAATCAGGTTTGTCCACTCTTACCAGTATGATGCCAGTGGGAACTTGTGCATACTGCAGGCGCACATCCACATGCCCCGCTGTCTGCACCTACATATATGTAGATGAAGGCAGCAGAAGCAGTAGTTAGCAGTGCGTCAGGCAATGCAATTGTATGTACATGTTGTTGTTGTTGTTGTTGTTGTTGTTGCTTTGCGCAGTCCATGATGCGCATGTGAATTGGGACATGTGGCAGAGCAGTCATGATTGGCAGGCATTGGTAGACCTGCCTGTGCGGACAGCATGCGCAGTAGCATTAGGCATTCATGTATGTGGCAAAGTAAGGAGTACGTGGCCCGCACATGCGGCGCTGGCGGCCTTGGCGATGCTATTGCAGATCACCGAGGTGGGCATGATGGTTGTGCAGACGGCAGCCGGCAGCCGGATGAGGCGTCAGGTGCAGCAGCAGCGGCAGCGGCAGCGGCAGGTGCGTGGAGCAGTGAGGAGATGGGCATTGTGTGATTAGAGATGGATTGGTCGGTTGCATTGCGCATGAGGATGGTTGTGCCGAATGTCTACTAAGTGCAACTGAGGTATGCCTTGCATGATTGTCACATAGTGAGCAGAGGTTATCAGGTGGGATTGTGGTGGAAATATGACAGTCGGGCTGAATGCTGATGCTGATGCTGATGAGGATGTTGTCGTTGTTGTTGTTGTTGCTGTTGCTGTTGGCCGAGGCATAGCAATTTGTCTGGCATTCACACCGTCTTCAATGGCTTTCTTCCTTTTAGTAACGCCAAGTGAGGGCCTGGGCCTGGCGACAGGAAGTGACGTATCGCATGAATCAGGTTTGTCCACTCTTACCAGTATGATGCCAGTGGGAACTTGAGCATACTGCAGGCGCACATCCACATGCCCCGCTGTCTGCACCTACATATATGTAGATGAAGGCAGCAGAAGCAGTAGTTAGCAGTGCGTCAGGCAATGCAATTGTATGTACATGTTGTTGTTGTTGTTGTTGTTGTTGCTTTGCGCAGTCCATGATGCGCATGTGAATTGGGACATGTGGCAGAGCAGTCATGATTGGCAGGCATTGGTAGACCTGCCTGTGCGGACAGCATGCGCAGTAGCATTAGGCATTCATGTATGTGGCACAGTAAGGAGTACGTGGCCCGCCCATGCGGCGCTGGCGGCCTTGGCGATGCTATTGCAGATCACCGAGGTGGGCATGATGGTTGTGCAGACGGCAGCCGGCAGCCGGATGAGGCATCAGGTGCAGCAGCAGCGGCAGCGGCAACGGCAGGTGCGTGGAGGACTGAGGAGATGGGCATTGTGTGATTAGAGATGGATTGGTCGGTTGCATTGCGCATGAGGATGGTTGTGCCGAATGTCTACTAAGTGCAACTGAGGTATGCCTTGCATGATTGTCACATAGTGAGCAGAGGTAATGAGGTGGGATTTTGGTGGAAATATGACAGTCGGGCTGGATGCTGATGCTGATGAGGATGTTGTTGTTGCTGTGGCAGTTGCTGTTGGCCGAGGCATAGCAATTTGTCTGGCATTCACACCGTCTTCAATGGCTTTCTTCCTTTTAGTAACGCCAAGTGAGGGCCTGGGCCTGGCGACAGGAAGTGACGTATCGCATGAATCATGTTTGTCTACTCTAACCAGTATGATGCCAGTGGGAGCTTGTGCATACTGCAGGCGCACATCCACATGCCCCGCTGTCTGCACCTACATATATGTAGATGAAGGCAGCAGAAGCAGTAGTTAGCAGTGCGTCAGGCAATGCAATTGTATGTACATGTTGTTGTTGTTGTTGCTTTGCGCAGTCCATGATGCGCATGTGAATTGGGACATGTGGCAGAGCAGTCATGATTGGCAGGCATTGGTAGACCTGCCTGTGCGGACAGCATGCGCAGTAGCATTAGGCATTCATGTATGTGGCACAGTAAGTAGTACGTGGCCCGCACATGCGGCGCTGGCGGCCTTGGCGATGCTATTGCAGATCACCGAGGTGGGCATGATGGTTGTGCAGACGGCAGCCGGCAGCCGGCAGCCGGATGAGGCATCAGGTGCAGCCGAAGCAGCAGCAGCAGCGGCAGCGGCATCGGCAACGGCAGGTGCGTGGAGCAGTGAGGAGATGGTCATTGTGTGATTAGAGATGGATTGGTCGGTTGCATTGCGCATGAGGATGGTTGTGCCGAATGTCTACTAAGTGCAACTGAGGTAGGCCTTGCATGATTGTCACATAGTGAGCAGAGGTAATGAGGTGGGATTTTGGTGGAAATATGACAGTCGGGCTGGATGCTGATGCTGATGAGGATGTTGTTGTTGTTTTTGCTGTGGCAGTTGCTGTTGTCCGAGGCATAGCAATTTGTCTGGCATTCACACCGTCTTCAATGGCTTTCTTCCTTTTAGTAACGCCAATTGATGGCCTGGGCCTGGCGACAGGAAGTGACGTATCGCATGAATCAGGTTTGTCCACTCTTACCAGTATGATGCCAGTGGGAACTTGTGCATACTGCAGGCGCACATCCACATGCCCCGCTGTCTGCACCTACATATATGTAGATGAAGGCAGCAGAAGCAGTAGTTAGCAGTGCGTCAGGCAATGCAATTGTATGTACATGTTGTTGTTGTTGTTGTTGCTTTGCGCAGTCCATGATGCGCATGTGAATTGGGACATGTGGCAGAGCAGTCATGATTGGCAGGCATTGGTAGACCTGCCTGTGCGGACAGCATGCGCAGTAGCATTAGGCATTCATGTATGTGGCACAGTAAGGAGTACGTGGCCCGCACATGCGGCGCCGGCGGCCTTGGCGATGCTATTGCAGATCACCGAGGTGGGCATGATGGTTGTGCAGACGGCAGCCGGCAGCCGGCAGCCGGATGAGGCATCAGGTGCAGCCGAAGCAGCAGCAGCAGCGGCAGCGGCAGCGGCAACGGCAGGTGCGTGGAGCAGTGAGGAGATGGGCATTGTGTGATTAGAGATGGATTGGTCGGTTGCATTGCGCATGAGGATGGTTGTGCCGAATGTCTACTAAGTGCAACTGAGGTATGCCTTGCATGATTGTCACATAGTGAGCAGAGGTAATGAGGTGGGATTGTGGTGGAAATATGACAGTCGGGCTGGATGCTGATGCTGATGAGGATGTTGTTGTTGTTGTTGTTGCTGTTGGCCGAGGCATAGCAATTTGTCTGGCATTCACACCGTCTTCAATGGCTTTCTTCCTTTTAGTAACGCCATGTGATGGCCTGGGCCTGGCGACAGGAAGTGACGTATCGCATGAATCAGGTTTGTCCACTCTTACCAGTATGATGCCAGTGGGAACTTGTGCATACTGCAGGCGCACATCCACATGCCCCGCTGTCTGCACCTACATATATGTAGATGAAGGCAGCAGAAGCAGTAGTTAGCAGTGCGTCAGGCAATGCAATTGTACGTACATGTTGTTGTTGTTGTTGTTGTTGTTGTTGTTGTTGTTGTTGTTGTTGTTGTTGTTGTTGTTGCTTTGCGCAGTCCATGATGCGCATGTGAATTGGGACATGTGGCAGAGCAGTCATGATTGGCAGGCATTGGTATACCTGCCTGTGCGGACAGCATGCGCAGTAGCATTAGGCATTCATGTATGTGGCACAGTAAGGAGTACGTGGCCCGCACATGCGGCGCTGGCGGCCTTGGCGATGCTATTGCAGATGACCGAGGTGGGCATGTCGGATGTGCAGACGGCAGCCGCAGCCAGATGAGGCATCAGGTGCAGCCGAAGCAGCAGCAGCGGCAGCGGCAGCGGCAGCGGCAACGGCAGGTGCGTGGAGCAGTGAGGAGATGGGCATTGTGTGATTAGAGATGGATTGGTCGGTTGCATTGCGCATGAGGATGGTTGTGCCGAATGTCTACTAAGTGCAACTGAGGTATGCCTTGCATGATTGTCACATAGTGAGCAGAGGTAATGAGGTGGGATTTTGGTGGAAATATGACAGTCGGGCTGGATGCTGATGCTGATGCTGATGAGGATGTTGTTGTTGCTGTTGCTGTGGCAGTTGCTGTTGGCCGAGGCATAGCAATTTGTCTGGCATTCACACCGTCTTCAATGGCTTTCTTCCTTTTAGTAACGCCAAGTGAGGGCCTGGGCCTGCCGACAGGAAGTGACGTATCGCATGAATCAGGTTTGTCCACTCTTACCAGTATGATGCCAGTGGGAACTTGTGCATACTGCAGGCGCACATCCACATGCCCCGCTGTCTGCACCTACATATATGTAGATGAAGGCAGCAGAAGCAGTAGTTAGCAGTGCGTCAGGCAGTGCAATTGTATGTACATGTTGTTGTTGTTATTGCTGCTTTGCGCAGTCCATGATGCGCATGTGAATTGGGACATGTGGCAGAGCAGTCATGATTGGCAGCCATTGGTAGACCTGCCTGTGCGGACAGCATGCGCAGTAGCATTAGGCATTCATGTATGTGGCACAGTAAGGAGTACGTGGCCCGCACATGCGGCGCTGGCGTCCTTGGCGATGCTATTGCAGATCACCGAGGTGGGCATGATGGTTGTGCAGACGGCATCCGGCAGCCGGCAGCCGGATGAGGCATCAGGTGCAGCCGAAGCAGCAGCAGCAGCGGCAGCGGCAGCGGCAGCGGCAACGGCAGGTGCGTGGAGCAGTGAGGAGATGGGCATTGTGTGATTAGAGATGGATTGGTCGGTTGCATTGCGCATGAGGATGGTTGTGCCGAATGTCTACTAAGTGCAACTGAGGTATGCCTTGCATGATTGTCACATAGTGAGCAGAGGTAATGAGGTGGGATTTTGGAGGAAATATGACAGTCAGGCTGAATGCTGATGCCGATGCTGATGAGGATGTTGTTGTTGTTGTTGCTGTGGCAGTTGCTGTTGGCCGAGGCATAGCAATTTGTCTGGCATTCACACCGTCTTCAATGGCTTTCTTCCTTTTAGTAACGCCAAGTGAGGGCCTGGGCCTGGCGACAGGAAGTGACGTATCGCATGAATCAGGTTTGTCCACTCTTACCAGTATGATGCCAGTGGGAACTTGTGCATACTGCAGGCGCACATCCACATGCCCCGCTGTCTGCACCTACATATATGTAGATGAAGGCAGGAGAAGCAGTAGTTAGCAGTGCGTCAGGCAATGCAATTGTATGTACATGTTGTTGTTGTTGTTGTTGC
>CACRXP010000560.1:256194-269864 GCA_902702965.1 Spirometra erinaceieuropaei
GTCGGGCTGGATGCTGATGCTGATGCTGATGAGGATGTTGTTGTTGTTGTTGCTGTGGCAGTTGCTGCTGGCCGAGGCATAGCAATTTGTCTGGCATTCACACCGTCTTCAATGGCTTTCTTCCTTTTAGTAACGCCAAGTGAGGGCCTGGGCCTGGCGACAGGAAGTGACGTATCGCATGAATCACGTTTGTCCACTCTTACCCGTATGATGCCAGTGGGAACTTGTGCATACTGCAGGCGCACATCCACATGCCCCGCTGTCTGCACCTACATATATGTAGATGAAGGCAGCAGAAGCAGTAGTTAGCAGTGCGTCAGGCAATGCAATTGTATGTACATGTTGTTGTTGTTGTTGTTGTTGTTGTTGATGTTGTTGTTGTTGTTGTTGTTGTTGTTGTTGTTGTTGTTGTTGTTGTTGCTTTGCGCAGTCCATGATGCGCATGTGAATTGGGACATGTGGCAGAGCAGTCATGATTGGCAGGCATTGGTAGACCTGCCTGTGCGGACAGCATGCGCAGTAGCATTATGCATTCATGTATGTGGCACAGTAAGGAGTACGTGACCCGCACATGCGGCGCTGGCGGCCTTGGCGATGCTATTGCAGATCACCGAGGTGGGCATGATGGTTGTGCAGACGGCAGCCGGCAGCCGGCAGCCGGATGAGGCATCAGGTGCAGCAGCAGCAGCAGCAGCAGCAGCGGCAGCGGCAGCGGCAGCGGCAACGGCAGGTGCGTTGAGCAGTGAGGAGATGGGCATTGTGTGATTAGGGATGGATTGGTCGGTTGCATTGCGCATGAGGATGGTTGTGCCGAATGTCTACTAAGTGCAACTGAGGTATGCCTTGCATGATTGTCACATAGTGAGCAGAGGTAATGAGGTGGGATTGTGGTGGAAATATGACAGTCGGGCTGGATGCTGATGCTGAAGTGGATGTTGCTGTGGCAGTTGCTGTTGGCCGAGGCATAGCAATTTGTCTGGCATTCACACCGTCTTCAATGGCTTTCTTCCTTTTAGTAACGCCAAGTGAGGGCCTGGGCCTGGCGACAGGAAGTGACGTATCGCATGAATCAGGTTTGTCCACTCTTACCAGTATGATGCCAGTGGGAATTTGTGCATACGGCAGGCGCACATCCACATGCCCCGCTGTCTGCACCTACATATATGTAGATGAATGCAGCAGAAGCAGTAGTTAGCAGTGCGTCAGGCAATGCAATTGTATGTACATGTTGTTGTTGTTGTTGTTGTTGTTGCTTTGCGCAGTCCATGATGCGCATGTGAATTGGGACATGTGGCAGAGCAGTCATGATTGGCAGGCATTGGTAGACCTGTCTGTGCGGACAGCATGCGCAGTAGCATTAGGCATTCATGTATGTGGCACAGTAAGGAGTACGTGGCCCGCACATGCGGCGCTGGCGGCCTTGGCGATGCTATTGCAGATCACCGAGGTGGGCATGTCGGATGTGCAAACGGCAGCCGGCAGCCGGCAGCCGGATGAGGCATCAGGTGCAGCAGCAGCAGCAGCAGCGGCAGCGGCAGCGGCAGCGGCAACGGCAGGTGCGTGGAGCAGTGAGGAGATGGGCATTGTGTGATTAGAGATGGATTGGTCGGTTGCATTGCGCATGAGGATGGTTGTGCCGAATGTCTACTAAGTGCCACTGAGGTATGCCTTGCATGATTGTCACATAGTGAGCAGAGGTAATGAGGTGGGATTTTGGTGGAAATATGACAGTCGGGCTGGATGCTGATGCTGATGCTGATGAGGATGTTTTTGTTGTTGTTGCTGTGGCAGTTGCTGTTGGCCGAGGCATAGCAATTTGTCTGGCATTCACACCGTCTTCAATGGCTTTCTTCCTTTTAGTAACGCCAAGTGAGGGCCTGGGCCTGGCGACAGGAAGTGACGTATCGCATGAATCAGGTTTGTCCACTCTTACCAGTATGATGCCAGTGGGAACTTGTGCATACTGCAGGCGCACATCCACATGCCCCGCTGTCTGCACCTACATATATGTAGATGAAGGCAGCAGAAGCAGTAGTTAGCAGTGCGTCAGGCAATGCAATTGTATGTACATGTTGTTGTTGTTGTTGTTGTTGCTTTGCGCAGTCCATGATGCGCATGTGAATTGGGACATGTGGCAGAGCAGTCATGATTGGCAGGCATTGGTAGACCTGCCTGTGCGGACAGCATGCGCAGTAGCATTAGGCATTCATGTATGTGGCACAGTAAGGAGTACGTGGCCCGCACATGCGGCGCTGGCGGCCTTGGCGATGCTATTGCAGATCACCGAGGTGGGCATGTCGGATGTGCAGACGGCAGCCGGAGGCGGCAGCCGGATGAGGCATCAGGTGCAGCAGCAGCGGCAGCGGCAGCGGCAACGTCAACGTCAGTTGCGTGGAGCAGTGAGGAGATGGGCATTGTGTGTTTAGGGATGGATTGGTCGGTTGCATTGCGCATGAGGATGGTTGTGCCGAATGTCTACTAAGTGCAACTGAGGTATGCCTTGCATGATTGTCACATAGTGAGCAGAGGTAACGAGGTGGGATTTTGGTGGAAATATGACAGTCGGGCTGGATGCTGATGCTGATGCTGATGAGGATGTTGTTGTTGTTGTTGTTGTTGTTGCTGTTGGCCGATGCATAGCATTTTGTATGGCATTCACACCGTCTTCAATGGCTTTCTTCCTTTTAGTAACGCCAAGTGAGGGCCTGGGTCTGGCGACAGGAAGTGACGTATCGCATGAATCAGGTTTGTCCACTCTTACCAGTATGATGCCAGTGGGAACTTGTGCATACTGCAGGCGCACATCCACATGCCCCGCTGTCTGCACCTACATATATGTAGACGAATGCAGCAGAAGCAGAAGTTAGCAGTGCGTCAGGCAATGCAATTGTATGTACATGTTGTTGTTGATGTTGTTGTTGTTGTTGTTGTTGTTGCTTTGCGCAGTCCATGATGCGCATGTGAATTGGGACATGTGGCAGAGCAGTCATGATTGGCAGGCATTGGTAGACCTGCCTGTGCGGACAGCATGCGCAGTAGCATTAGGCATTCATGTATGTGGCACAGTAAGGAGTACGTGGCCCGCACATGCGGCGCTGGCGGCCTTGGCTATGCTATTGCAGATCACCGAGGTGTGCATGATGGTTGTGCAGACGGCAGCCGACAGCCGGCAGCCGAATGAGGCATCAGGTGCAGCAGCAGCAGCAGCAGCAGCAGCGGCAGCGGCAGCGGCAACGGCAGGTGCGTGGAGCAGTGAGGAGATGGGCATTGTGTGATTAGAGATGGATTGGTCGGTTGCATTGCGCATGAGGATGGTTGTGCCGAATGTCTACTAAGTGCAACTGAGGTATGCCTTGCATGATTGTCACATAGTGAGCAGAGGTAATGAGGTGGGATTGTGGTGGAAATATGACAGTCGGGCTGGATGCTGATGCTGATGCTGATGAGGATGTTGTTGTTGTTGTTGTTGTTGCTGTGGCAGTTGCTGTTGGCCGAGGCATAGCATTTTGTATGGCATTCACACCGTCTTCAATGGCTTTCTTCCTTTTAGTAACGCCAAGTGAGTGCCTGGGCCTGGCGACAGGAAGTGACGTATCGCATGAATCATGTTTGTCCACTCTTACCAGTATGATGCCAGTGGGAACTTGTGCATACTGCAGGCGCACATCCACATGCCCCGCTGTTTGCACCTACATATATGTAGATGAAGGCAGCAGAAGCAGTAGTTAGCAGTGCGTCAGGCAATGCAATTGTATGTACATGTTGTTGTTGTTGTTGTTGTTGCTTTGCGCAGTCCATGATGCGCATGTGAATTGGGACATGTGGCAGAGCAGTCATGATTGGCAGGCATTGGTAGACCTGCCTGTGCGGACAGCATGCGCAGTAGCATTAGGCATTAATGTATGTGGCACAGTAAGGAGTACGTGGCCCGCACATGCGGCGCTGGCGGCCTTGGCGATGCTATTGCAGATCACCGAGGTGGGCATGATGGTTGCGCAGACGGCAGCCGGCAGCCGGCAGCCGGATGAGGCATCAGGTGCAGCCGAAGCAGCAGCAGCGGCAGCGTCAGCGGCAGCGGCAGCGGCAGCGGCAACGGCAGGTGCGTGGAGCAGTGAGGAGATGGGCATTGTGTGATTAGAGATGGATTGGTCGGTTGCATTGCGCATGAGGATGGTTGTGCCGAATGTCTACTAAGTGCAACTGAGGTATGCCTTGCATGTATGTCACATAGTGAGCAGAGGTAATGAGGTGGGATTGTGGTGGAAATATGACAGTCGGGCTGGTTGCTGATGCTGATGCTGATGAGGATGTTGTTGTTGTTGTTGTTGCTGTGGCAGTTGCTGTTGGCCGAGGCATAGCAATTTGTCTGGCATTCACACCGCCTTCAATGGCTTTATTCCTTTTAGTAACGCCAAGTGAGGGCCTGGACCTGGCGACAGGAAGTGACGTATCGCATGAATCAGGTTTGTCCACTCTTACCAGTATGATGCCAGTGGGAACTTGTGCATACTGCAGGCGCACATCCACATGCCCCGCTGTCTGCACCTACATATATGTAGATGAAGGCAGCAGAAGCAGTAGTTAGCAGTGCGTCAGGCAATGCAATTGTATGTACATGTTGTTGTTGTTGTTGTTGTTGTTGTTGCTTTGCGCAGTCCATGATGCGCATGTGAATTGGGACATGTGGCAGAGCAGTCAAGATTGGCAGGCATTGGTAGACCTGCCTGTGCGGACAGCATGCGCAGTAGCATTAGGCATTCATGTATGTGGCACAGTAAGGAGTACGTGGCCCGCACATGCGGCGCTGGCGGCCTTGGCGATGCTATTGCAGATCACCGAGGTGGGCATGTCGGATGTGCAGACGGCAGCCGGCAGCCGGCAGCCGGATGAGGTATCAGGTGCAGCCGAAGCAGCAGCGGCGGCAGCAGAGGCAGCGGCAACGGCAGGTTCTTGGAGCAGTGAGGTGATGGGCATTGTGTGATTAGAGATGGATTGGTCGGTTGCATTGCGCATGAGGATGGTTGTGCCGAATGTATTCTATGTGCAACTGAGGTATGCCTTGCATGATTGTCACATAGTGAGCAGAGGTAATGAGGTGGGATTGTGGTGGAAATATGACAGGCGGTCTGGATGCTGATGCTGATGAGGATGTTGTTGTTGTTGTTGCTGTGGCAGTTGCTGTTGGCCGAGGCATAGCAATTTGTCTGGCATTCACACCGTCTTCAATGGCTTTCTTCCTTTTAGTAACGCCAAGTGAGGGTCTGGGCCTGGCGACAGGAAGTGACGTATCGCATGAATCAGGTTTGTCCACTCTTACCAGTATGATGCCAGTGGGAACTTGTGCATACTGCAGGCGCACATCCACATGCCCCGCTGTCTGCACCTACATATATGTAGATGAAGGCAGCAGAAGAAGTAGTTAGCAGTGCGTCAGGCAATGCAATTGTATGTACATGTTGTTGTTGTTGTTGTTGCTTTGCGCAGTCCATGATGCGCATGTGAATTTGGACATGTGGCAGAGCAGTCATGATTGGCAGGCATTGGTAGACCTGCCTGTGCGGACAGCATGCGCAGTAGCATTAGGCATTCATGTATGTGGCACAGTAAGGAGTACGTGGCCCGCACATGCGGCGCTGGCGGCCTTGGCGATGCTACTGCAGATCACCGAGGTGGGCATGATGGTTGTGCAGACGGCAGCCGGCAGCCGGCAGCCGGATGAGGCATCAGGTGCAGCCGAAGCAGCAGCAGCGGCAACGGCAGCGGCAGCGGCAACGGCAGGTGCGTGGAGCAGTGAGGAGTTGGGCATTGTGTGATTAGGGATGGATTGGTCGGTTGCATTGCGCATGAGGATGGTTGTGCCGAATGTCTACTAAGTGCAACTGAGGTATGCCTTGCATGATTGTCACATAGTGAGCAGAGGTAATGAGGTGGGATTGTGGTGGAAATATGACAGTCGGGCTGGATGCTGATGCTGATGCCGATGAGGATGTCGTTGTTGTTGCTGCTGTTGCTGTGGCAGTTGCTGTTGGCCGAGGCATAGCATTTTGTCTGGCATTCACACCGTCTTCAATGGCTTTCTTCCTTTTAGAAACGCCAAGTGAGGGCCTGGGCCTGGCGACAGGAAGTGACGTATCGCATGAATCAGGTTTGTCCACTCTTACCCGTATGATGCCAGTGGGAACTTGTGCATACTGCAGGCGCACATCCACATGCCCCGCTGTCTGCACCTACATATATGTAGATGAAGGCAGCAGAAGCAGTAGTTAGCAGTGCGTCAGGCAATGCAATTGTATGTACATGTTGTTGTTGTGGTTGTTGTTGTTGTTGCTTTGCGCAGTCCATGATGCGCATGTGAATTGGGACATGTGGCAGAGCAGTCATGATTGGCAGGCATTGGTAGACCTGCCTGTGCGGACAGCATGCGCAGTAGCATTAGGCATTCATGTATGTGGCACAGTAAGGAGTACGTGGCCCGCACATGCGGCGCTGGCGGCCTTGGCGATGCTATTGCAGATCACCGAGGTGGGCATGATGGTTGTGCAGACGGCAGCCGGCAGCCGGCAGCCGGATGAGGCATCAGGTGCAGCCGAAGCAGCAGCAGCGGCAGCGTCAGCGGCAGCGGCAACGGCACGTTCGTGGAGCAGTGAGGAGATGGGCATTGTAAGATTAGAGATGTATTGGTCGGTTGCATTGCGCATGAGGATGGTTGTGCCGAATGTCTACTATGTGCAACTGAGGTATGCCTTGCATGATTGTCACATAGTGAGCAGAGGTAACGAGGTGGGATTGTGGTGGAAATATGACAGTCGGGCTGGATGCTGATGCTGATGCTGATGAGGATGTTGTTGTTTTTGTTGTTGCTGTGGCAGTTGCTGTTGGCCGAGGCATGGCAATTTGTCTGGCATTCACACCGTCTTCAATGGCTTTCTTCCTTTTAGTAACGCCAAGTGAGGGCCTGGGCCTGGCGACAGGAAGTGACGTATCGCATGAATCAGGTTTGTCCACTCTTACCAGTATGATGCCAGTGGGAACTTGTGCATACTGCAGGCGCACATCCACATGCCCCGCTGTCTGCACCTACATATATGTAGATGAAGGCAGCAGAAGCAGTAGTTAGCAGTGCGTCAGGCAATGCAATTGTATGTACATGTTGTTGTTGTTGTTGTTGTTGTTGTTGTTGTTGTTGTTGTTGCTTTGCGCAGTCCATGATGCGCATGTGAATTGGGACATGTGGCAGAGCAGTCATGATTGGCAGGCATTGGTAGACCTGCCTGTGCGGACAGCATGCGCAGTAGCATTAGGCATTCATGTATGTGGCACAGTAAGGAGTACGTGGCCCGCACATGCCGCGCTGGCGGCCTAGGCGATGCTATTGCAGATCACCGAGGTGGGCATGATGGTTGTGCAGACGGCAGCCGGCAGCCGGCAGCCGGATGAGGCATCAGGTGCAGCCGAAGCAACAGCAGCAGCAGCAGCGTCAGCGGCAACGGCAGGTGCGTGGATCAGTGAGGAGATGGGCATTGTGTGATTAGGGATGTATTGGTCGGTTGCATTGCGCATGAGGATGGTTGTGCCGAATGTCTACTAAGTGCAACTGAGGTATGCCTTGCATGATTGTCACGTAGTGAGCAGAGGTAATGAGGTGGGATTTTGGTGGAAATATGACAGTCGGGCTGGATGCTGATGCTGATGAGGATGTTGTTGTTGTTGTTGCTGCTGTGGCAGTTGCTGTTGGCCGAGGCATAGCAATTTGTCTGGCATTCACACCGTCTTCAATGGCTTTCTTCCTTTTAGTAACGCCAAGTGAGGGCCTGGGCCTGGCGACAGGAAGTGACGTATCGCATGAATCAGGTTTGTCCACTCTTACCAGTATGATGCCAGTGGGAACTTGTGCATACTGCAGGCGCACATCCACATGCCCCGCTGTCTGCACCTACATATATGTAGATGAAGGCAGCAGAAGCAGTAGTTAGCAGTGCGTCAGGCAATGCAATTGTATGTACATGTTGTTGTTGTTGTTGTTGTTGCTTTGCGCAGTCCATGATGCGCATGTGAATTGGGACATGTGGCAGAGCAGTCATGATTGGCAGGCATTGGTAGACCTGCCTGTGCGGACAGCATGCGCAGTAGCATTAGGCATTCATGTATTTGGCACAGTAAGGAGTACGTGGCCCACACATGCGGCGCTGGCGGCCTTGGCGATGCTAATGCAGATCACCGAGGTGGGCATGATGGTTGTGCAGACGGCAGCCGGCAGCCGGCAGCCGGATGAGGCATCAGGTGCAGCCGAACCAGCAGCAGCAGCAGCGGCACCGGCAGCGGCAGCGGCAGCGGCAACGGCAGGTGCGTGGAGCAGTGAGGAGATGGGCATTGTGTGATTAGAGATGGATTGGTCGGTTGCATTGCGCATGAGGATGGTTGTGCCGAATGTCTACTAAGTGCAACTGAGGTATGCCTTGCATGATTGTCACATAGTGAGCAGAGGTAATGAGGTGGGATTTTGGTGGAAATATGACAGTCGGGCTGGATGCTGATGCTGATGCTGATGAGGATGTTGTTGTTGTTGTTGTTGCTGTGGCAGTTGCTGTTGGCCGAGGCATAGCAATTTGTCTGGCATTCACACCGTCTTCAATGGCTTTCTTCCTTTTAGTAACGCCAAGTGAGGGCCTGGGCCTGGCGACAGGAAGTGACGTATCGCATGAATCAGGTTTGTCCACTCTTACCAGTATGATGCCAGTGGGAACTTGTGCATACTGCAGGCGCACATCCACATGCCCCGCTGTCTGCACCTACATATATGTAGATGAAGGCAGCAGAAGCAGTAGGTAGCAGTGCGTCAGGCAATGCAATTGTATGCACATGTTGTTGTTGCTGTTGTTGCTTTGCGCAGTCCATGATGCGCATGTGAACTGGGACATGTGGCAGAGCAGTCATGACTGGCAGTCATTGGTAGACCTGCCTGTGCGGACAGCATGCGCAGTAGCATTAGGCATTCATGTATGTGGCACAGTAAGGAGTACGTGGCCCGCACATGCGGCGCTGGCGGCCTTGGCGATGCTATTGCAGATCACCGAGGTGGGCATGATGGTTGTGCAGACGGCAGCCGGCAGCCGGCAGCCGGATGAGGCAGCAGGTGCAGCCGAAGCAACAGCAGCAGCAGCAGCGGCAGCGGCAACGGCAGGTGCGTGGAGCAGTGAGGAGATGGGCATTGTGTGACTAGAGACAGATCGGTCGTTTGCATTGCGCATGAGGATGGTTGTGCCGAATGTCTACTAAGTGCAACGGAGGTATGCCTTGCATGATTGTCACATAGTGAGCAGAGGTAATGAGGTGGGATTTTGGTGGAAATATGACAGTTGGGCTGGATGCTGATGCTGATGAGGATGTTGTTGCTGCTGTTGCTGCTGGCCGAGGCATAGCAATTTGTCTGGCATTCACACCGTCTTCAATGGCTTTCTTCCTTTTAGTAACGCCAAGTGAGGGCCTGGGCCTGGCGACAGGAAGTGACGTATCGCATGAATCAGGTTTGTCCACTCTTACCAGTATGATGCCAGTGGGAACTTGTGCATACTGCAGGCGCACATCCACATGCCCCGCTGTCTGCACCTACATATATGTAGATGAAGGCAGCAGAAGCAGTAGTTAGCAGTGCGTCAGGCAATGCAATTGTATGTACATGTTGTTGTTGTTGTTGTTGTTGTTGTTGTTGTTTTTGTTGTTGCTTTGCGCAGTCCATGATGCGCATGTGAATTGGGACATGTGGCAGAGCAGTCATGATTGGCAGGCATTGGTAGACCTGCCTGTGCGGACAGCATGCGCAGTAGCATTAGGCATTCATGTATGTGGCACAGTAAGGAGTACGTGGCCCGCACATGCGGCGCTGGCGGCCTTGGCGATGCTATTGCAGATCACCGAGGTGGGCATGATGGTTGTGCAGACGGCAGCCGGCAGCCGGCAGCCGGATGAGGCATCAGGTGCAGCCGAATCAGCAGCAGCGGCAACGGCAGCGGCAGCGGCAGCGGCAACGGCAGGTGCGTGGAGCAGTGAGGAGATGGGCATTGTGTGATTAGAGATGGATTGGTCGGTTGCATTGCGCATGAGGATGGTTGTGCCGAATGTCTACTAAGTGCAACTGAGGTATGCCTTGCATGATTGTCACATAGTGATCAGAGGTAATGAGGTGGGATTTTCGTGGAAATATGACAGTCGGGCTGGATGCTGATGCTGATGCTGATGAGGATGTTGTTATTGTTGTTGCTGTGGCAGTTGCTGTTGGCCGAGGCATAGCAATTTGTCTGGCATTCACACCGTCTTCAATGGCTTTCTTCCTTTTAGTAACGCCAAGTGAGGGCCTGGGCCTGGCGACAGGAAGTGACGTATCGCATGAATCAGGTTTGTCCACTCTTACCAGTATGATGCCAGTGGGAACTTGTGCATACTGCAGGCGCACATCCACATGCCCCGCTGTCTGCACCTACATATATGTAGATGAAGGCAGCAGAAGCAGTAGTTAGCAGTGCGTCAGGCAATGCAATTGTATGTACATGTTGTTGTTGTTGTTGTTGTTGTTGTTCTTGCTTTGCGCAGTCCATGATGCGCATGTGAATTGGGACATGTGGCAGAGCAGTCATGATTGGCAGGCATTGGTAGACCTGCCTGTGCGGACAGCATGCGCAGTAGCATTAGGCATTCATGTATGTGGCACAGTAAGGAGTACGTGGCCCGCACATGCGGCGCTGGCGGCCTTGGCGATGCTATTGCAGATCACCGAGGTGGGCATGATGGTTGTGCAGACGGCAGCCGGCAGCCGGCAGCCGGATGAGGCATCAGGTGCAGCCGAAGCAGCAGCAGCAGCAGCAGCGGCAGCGGCAACGGCAGGTGCGTGGAGCTGTGAGGAGACGGGAATTGTGTGATTAGAGATGGATTGGTCGGTTGCATTGCGCATGAGGATGGTTGTGCCGAATGTCTACTAAGTGCAACTGAGGTATGCCTTGCATGATTGTCACATAGTGAGCAGAGGTAATGAGGTGGGATTGTGGTGGAAATATGACAGTCGGACTGGATGCTGATGCTGATGCTGATAAGGATGTTGTTGTTGTTGTTGCTGTGGCAGTTGCTGTTGGCCGAGGCATAGCAATTTGTCTGGCATTCACACCGTCTTCAATGGCTATCTTCCTTTTAGTAACGCCAAGTGAGGGCCTGGGCCTGGCGACAGGAAGTGACGTATCGCATGAATCAGGTTTGTCCACTCTTACCAGTATGATGCCAGTGGGAACTTGTGCATACTGCAGGCGCACATCCACATGCCCCGCTGTCTGCACCTACATATATGTAGATGAAGGCAGCAGAAGCAGTAGTTAGCAGTGCGTCAGGCAATGCAATTGTATGTACATGTTGTTGTTGTTGTTGTTGTTGTTGTTCTTGCTTTGCGCAGTCCATGATGCGCATGTGAATTGGGACATGTGGCAGAGCAGTCATGATTGGCAGGCATTGGTAGACCTGCCTGTGCGGACAGCATGCGCAGTAGCATTAGGCATTCATGTATGTGGCACAGTAAGTAGTACGTGGCCCGCACATGCGGCGCTGGTGGCCTTGGCGATGCTAATGCAGATCACCGAGGTGGGCATGATGGTTGTGCAGACGGCAGCCGGCAGCCGGCAGCCGGATGAGGCATCAGGTGCAGCCGAAGCAGCAGCAGCGGCAGCGGCAGCGGCAGCGTCAAGGGCAGTTGCGTGGAGCAGTGAGGAGATGGGCATTGTGTGATTAGAGATGGATTGGTCGGTTGCATTGCGCATGAGGGTGGTTGTGCCGAATGTCTACTAAGTGCAACTGAGGTATGCCTTGCATGATTGTCACATAGTGAGCAGAGGTAATGAGGTGGGATTGTGGTGGAAATATGACAGTCGGGCTGGATGCTGATGCTGATGAGGATGTTGTTGTTGTTGTTGTTGCTGTGGCAGTTGCTGTTGGCCGAGGCATAGCAATTTGTCTGGCATTCACACCGTCTTCAATGGCTTTCTTCCTTTTAGTAACGCCAAGTGAGGGCCTGGGCCTGGCGACAGGAAGTGACGTATCGCATGAATCAGGTTTGTCCACTCTTACCAGTATGATGCCAGTGGGAACTTGTGCATACTGCAGGCGCACATCCACATGCCCCGCTGTCTGCACCTACATATATGTAGATGAAGGCAGCAGAAGCAGTAGTTAGCAGTGCGTCAGGCAATGCAATTGTATGTACATGTTGTTGTTGCTGTTGTTGTTGTTGCTTTGCGCAGTCCATGATGCGCATGTGAATTGGGACATGTGGCAGAGCAGTCATGATTGGCAGGCGTTGGTAGACCTGTCTGTGCGGACAGCATGCGCAGTAGCATTAGGCGTTCATCTATGTGGCACAGTGACTTTTCGACCATCGGTTTCGATGATGTCCATCGTGTGCCCCACAGTTGCTGCAGCAATGGGTGCAGTGACATTGTCTTACGCAGGAGTTTATTGTGCCGTTTGACTTGCGTAGTATCTACCTGCACCCTCTCCTCCTCCCTCGCCCTAGCCCGTTTTCGAGTCTGTGTCAAGACGTCCGGAGACGAGACGCCGTAGTTTGATGTCTCGTTCTCATCCTCAGCTTGGCTTTCCACCACACCCCCTGGCCCACACAACAAATAACCAGGATTTCAACCAACACAACAGAGATTTCGAGGCTGGCGCGTCCGAAGCCGCACCTGGGCGTGCCGCCAACGCCTGGCTCGGATCCCACACTGTGATGGGAGTGCCATAAGGGCCACATTAAAAAGGAGCCATTGCAGCCTGACTCTCAGACCGCCTGCGGTCTAGGAGGAGGTCCAAGTTACCCCGTCAGTTGGCAACCTTCCAAGCCACGGCTTTTAGCGCACCGTAATAGCTTCAAGCGCGTCACATTGTTTATAGTGAGGGGAAGTACGCTGAGTCGTCGACCTCACTCTCCCTTCCCACTACCACACCCCAGCCGCTGTCCGATTCGGTCAGCAGACTGGAATGGGGAGTGGGCGCGGTGGCTGTCATGGTCGACTGACCATGTCTGCGCGCGCCACGGCACGACCTGGCCCCCCATACACACAAAACCAGGATTTCACACAACGGGCGTTGAACGGCGTGTCTCTCACTTGCGTGAGAGTTCCGTGGAAGGTGCGGTTTCAGCCCGTTCCCAGCCCACCAGTCCGCCACTCCACACAACACACGCACAACGCGACGAACTGCGTGAACCGAGAGCGGGCGTCAATCAGCAACCTTCCTATCCACGACGCTTGACGTTTCGGGATAGTCTTGGACTCAAGTCACCCGTGCAGCCGAAGCCGCATGGGGACCGAGTCGAGATGCGGACTTACCACTTGCGTGGGAGGTGGCAGTTGGGTGCATGAGGTGTGTGAGTGTTGATTTCTGGTGGGGTGATGGTGGTGGTGGAGGAGGAGGTAGGGAGTGAGTGAATGTGTGGTGTGGCCGGCGGTTGTCTACCGCAGGTCGTCGTGGATGCGCATGTGGCCGAATAGACCCATGCGATGCCTGAAGGTTCGAGGGCAGTGTGGGCAGTGGAGGCGAGTGTGGTGTGTGTAGGTTGGTGCTTCACGCACTGGTTCGCCAGGCTCTGTGCGATGGATTCGCAAGTTACCGACCAGGCCGATGTGTGAGGTGAAGGTACG
>CACRXP010000560.1:269940-311942 GCA_902702965.1 Spirometra erinaceieuropaei
CGGGAGGGAGGAGGAAGAGGCAGGCGGGGGGACGATGGTTGGTGCCGTTCGAGAGGCGCAGTTAATCCGAAGATGTCCAAGAAGTCCGATTCGAGCCCGGAATGTCCGTTGACATCGAGGACACGTTGGAAGCGGTTGTGCGGCGGCGTTGCTTACTGGGCGAATTTGTGATTTGCGGGCTTCACGTTTCGCTTTGGCGGCAGCGATGCGGTTGACTTCGTAGATCGCAGCGCCTGTCTTCACTGTCCTCCTCCAGGTCGGTCGATCGAGTGCGAGCTCCTCCCAGTTGGTGGGGTTGATTTGCAGGCATTTCAGGGAGGACTTCAGGGTATCCTTGTAACGGCGAATCTGGCCTCCTTGACGGCGAGAACCCGTCGCGACGTCTCCGTAGAAGAGTCGTTTGGGTAGTCGCTCGTCGTCCATGCGCACCAGATGGCCGCTCCAGCGCAACTGAATTTGCCTCAGTATGACGTAGATGCTGAGGATTCCCGTCCGTTCCAGCACATCAGTGTCGGGGATTCGATCCTGCCAGTTCAGACTCAGGATGCGACGAAGACAACTGAGGTGGAAGTGGTTCAGACGACGTGCCTGCTTTGCGTACACCGTCCAAGTCTACGCTCCATACAGTAGCGTCGGCAGGATGACGGCCTTGTACATCTTCAGCTTCGTGCTCAGTTGGAGACCATGACGATTCCAAACTGTGCTTTGGAGGCGACCGAAGGCTTGACTGGCTTTCGAGATCCTGTTGGCGACTTCGTCGTCGATCTTGGCGTTGCGGGAGAGAGTACTGCCCAGGTACGGGAAGTTCTCCACCACTTGCAGTTGGGTCCCATTCATGCTGATTTGCGGCGGCGCGTTGGGGGCTGCGGCCGAGTTGGGTGGCGATTGTTGCATCACCACCGTCTTCTGTGTGTTGATGACCAGACCGAAGTTCTCGCAGGCGGCGGAGAACAGGTCCATGCTCCGTTGCATCTTCTCTTCCGAGGTGGTGTTCAGGGCGCAGTCGTCAGCGAAGAGGAGTTCGTGAACGGTGGTTGTGGATACGCGCGATTTGAAGTGCATCCGCCGTTGATTCTGGAGGTGACCGTCCGTCCTGTAGGCGATGCGGATCCCGGGGCGTTCGTCGCGGTAGGCGTCCATCAGCATGGCAGAGAACATAAGACTGAAGAGGGTAGACGGCAGTACGCAGCCTTGCTTCACTCCATTGGTCACTGCGAATGCCTCTGAGACAGCTCCGTTGTCCGTGACTCGCGCCATCATACCGTCGTGCAGCTGACGTACCATCTGAGTGAATCGCCCCGGACAGCCGAATTTCTGCATGATCTTCCACAGTCCTTCACGATTCACCGTGTCGAAGGCTTTCGTCAGGTCCACGAAGGTAGAGTACAGGTGGGTCCGCATCTCCTGACACTTCTCCTGAAGTTGACGGGCGGCGAAGATCATATCCGTGGTCCCACGATGACGACGGAAGCCGCATTGGCTTTCCGGCAGAAGGCCCTGTTCCAGATGATTATTGAGGCGGTTGAGGAGGATTCGTGCGAAGATCTTCCCGGCGATGTTCAGCAGGGAGATGCCGCGGTGATTGTCGCAGACTTGGCGATTCCCTTTGCGTATGTAGAGATGCACGATGGTTGCGTCTTTGAAATCTTGCGGGACTTCACGTTGACGCCACATCTCCTGGAAGAGCGCAGTCAGGTGATCCATTAGTTGGGGACCTCCGTGCTTGTAGACCTCAGCAGGGATCGCGTCCGATCCGGGTGCTTTACCGCTGGAGAGCTGCTGCACGGCCCTGATGGTCTCCTGGAGAGATGGCGGGAGGTCGAGGTCCGCGTTGGTCTCCACTTGCGGCAAACGCTCGATGGCGGCGTCGGAGATGACGAAGGAGCGGTTGAGGACGCCTCGAAAATGCTCGGCCCATCGCTGCAGGATTTGCGTCTTCTCAGTCAGGAGAGTGCTGCCGTTGGCGCTGAGGAGAGGAGCGGTGCCCTTCGTCGGCGGACCCTAGACAGCTTTGATCGCAGAGAAGAAGTTCTTCCATTCGTTGCGGTCCGCGTACCCTTGGATCTCCTCAGCTTTGCGAGCAGTCCAGGCTTCCTGCATCTCGCGCAGTCGTTGCTGAAGTTGGCGGCGACTGCGGTAGAAGGCAGCTTTGGTGGCATCAGTGGGGTGATCTACGTAGGCTTTGTGTAGGCGGTTCTTCTCAGCTAGCAGATTTCTGATGGCGGCGTCGTTGTCGTCGAACCAGTCCCGGTGTTGGCGGGGAGCGCGACCGAGGACGGCGAGCGCCGTCGACTGGACCGTGTCTCGCAGTTGACACCAGCGGTTCTCCACTGAGGCGTTCTCGGCAGCGGCGGCGTCGTCGGCGGCAGCGATAGGAAGGTTGTCTAGCCGTTGAGCAAGCTCATTGCTGAAATGAAGGTGGTGAGCGTGCAAAGACAACAAGGCAACATTCAGCTTAGCTGGGGGTCGCTTACCTTGTGTTCTCCTGCGAGGCTGTAGGCGAATACGCATCTTCGAGATGACGAGGCGATGGTCGGTCCACCCGTCAGCACCCGCGATCGCCTTCGTCACCAGCACGTCCCGCTGATCTCGCCTCCGGACGAGGACATAGTCCAGCAGGTGTCACTGGCGCGACCGAGGATGCCTCCAGGTGGCCTTCTCTCGCTCCGGCAGACAGAAGAACGTGTTCGTCAGCATGAGGCGGTGTTCTGCGCAGGTGCGGAGAAGCAGCAGACCATTGTCGTTTGAGCCGCGGAGACCCTGGGGACCCAGCACTCCTCTCCAGGCAGTATGGTCTGTGCCGACGCGGGCGTTGAAGTCGCCAAGGACAATCAACTTGTCCGCCTTCGACACAGTCGCCAAGAGGGCGTGCAGGTCCTCGTAGAATTTGTCTCTGACGGCGTCGGGGTTGGTCATGGTCGGAGCGTAGGCGCTGATGATTGTGGCGAATTTGCCTCCCCAGAGAGGCAGACGGAGGCTCATCAGGCGATCGTTGATGCCCTGCGGCAAACAGGGCAGTCGTCCCACGATGTCGTTCCGAATGGCGAAGGCGACACCCGCGTCCCGTCGCTCTGCCCTGGGTCGACCGCTCCAGAAGAAGGTGTAGCCGGCACCCACCTCCTCCAGTTGGCCTTGTTCGGAGAAACGGGATTCGCTGAGTGCGGCGACGTCCACCTTGTAGCGCGCCAGTTATCGTGCCACTAGCGCCGTCCTCCGTTCCGGTCGGTTGCTCCTCGGATTGTCTAAAAGGGAACGAACATTCCAGGCTGCCAGAGTGAGCGGGCTCACTCTGCCAGTCTGGTGACAACGAGTGGGGCGACGGGAAGGAGATGGAGAAGAAGATTACGAAGGAGAAGAATAGGCAGAAGAATAGACGGAGGTAGAGGAAGAAGAGGTAGGATGAGGAGAATGAGTATGGTTGCTGTTGTTATTAGTATTGTTGTTGTTTCGATTTTGATTGTTTCGAACATGTTTAGACGTCTGCGGCCCTGGCTAGACTGGAGACGGCGTGGTACCCAGCAATGTTTAGGCCACCTTTTCTAGGCCCTTCCCCTCGTGGGGGCTGGCAGTGCCATCCCTGAATAGGGCTGCCATGTGCCGTTGTGGCACGGCCGAACTCCACTATGGGACCACGACATCGGGTTGTAGTGGAGAGCGACTCGAATTCGCCGTAAGCCGCGGTCTCCGTCGGCGAGGGCGGGCGCGTCAAGGCGATGTCGATGTGGAGATCCATTCCGTCATCGGCTGTCAAGCGACGTGCAGAGACGAACCACGTAACGACGGTGCCGACGCAAGGTTCCATCCAGCGGAATCCGCAAACCATGTGGACACGGCACAGCGCACAGGGCCACTCACCTGGTTTAGCCCGCCGGTCGAGACGGTTGCACGGGGTGTGGCCGCTGAGCAGAGCCCAGCTACGTGGAGCCACAGGTGAGACTTGAGTGCCAGCAAGTAGATGCTAGGCGCAGTCTCACCTGCAAGCAAGAGAGCGACCACCACGACCATTACGTGAACCCACCGCTGACACGCCTACACCCCATGTGGCATAGTAAGGAGTACGTAGCCCGCACATGCGACGTTGGCGGCCTTGGCGATGCTATTGCAGATCACCGAGGTGGGCATGATGGTTGTGCAGACGGCAGCCGGCAGCCGGCAGCCGGATGAGGCATCAGGTGCAGCCGAAGCAGCAGCAGCAGCGGCAGCGGCAGCGGCAGCGGCAACGGCAGGTGCGTGGAGCAGTGAGGAGATGGGCATTGTGTGATTAGAGATGGATTGGTCGGTTGCATTGCGCATGAGGATGGTTGTGCCGAATGTTTACTAAGATCGACTGAGGTATGCCTTGCATGATTGTCACATAGTGAGCAGAGGTAATGAGGTGGGATTTTGGTGGAAATATGACAATCGGGCTGAATGCTCATGCTGATGAGGATGTTGTTGTTGCTGTTGCTGTGGCAGTTGCTGTTGGCCGAGGCATAGCAATTTGTCTGGCATTCACATAGTCTTCAATGGCTTTCTTCCTTTTAGTAACGCCAAGTGAGGGCCTGGGCCTGGCGACAGGAAGTGACGTATCGCATGAATCAGGTTTGTCCACTCTTACCAGTATGATGCCAGTGGGAACTTGTGCATACTGCAGGCGCACATCCACATGCCCCGCTGTCTGCACCTACATATATGTAGATGAAGGCAGCAGAAGCAGTAGTTAGCAGTGCGTCAGGCAATGCAATTGTATGTACATGTTGTTGTTGCTGTTGTTGCTTTGCGCAGTCCATGATGCGCATGTGAATTGGGACATGTGGCAGAGCAGTCATGATTGGCAGGCATTGGTAGACCTGCCTGTGCGGACAGCATGCGCAGTAGCATTAGGCATTCATGTATGTGGCACAGTAAGGAGTACGTGGCCCGCACATGCGGCGCTGGCGGCCTTGGCGATGCTATTGCAGATCACCGAGGTGGGCATGATGGTTGTGCAGACGGCAGCCGGCAGCCGGCAGCCGGCAGCCGGATGAGGCATCAGGTGCAGCAGCAGCAGCAGCAGCAGCATCAGCGGCAGCAGCAGCGGCAACGGCAGTTGCGTGGAGCAGTGAGGAGATGGGCATTGTGTGATTAGAGATGGATTGGTCGGTTGCATTGCGCATGAGGATGGTTGTGCCGAATGTCTACTAAGTGCAACTGAGGTATGCCTTGCATGATGGTCACAGAGTTAGCAGGTATATTTATGTGGGATTCTTGTCTAATTTTAGGAGTCGTGCCTTGCTTTTTTGTTTTGTTTTTACCCGTATTATGGCAATTTGTTTATTTCACTTCTCCTTTTCTCTTTCCTTTTTAGGTGAGATGGGTTTGCTCCCGGCTACGGGAAGTGACGTATCGCATGAATCAGGTTTGTCCATTCTTACGATTATGACGTCATTTGGAACTTGTGCATTCTTCATGCGCACATCCTCATGCCTCTCTGTCTGCACCTACATATATATGTTGCAGTAGTTAGCATTGCGCAAGTCAATGCAATTTTATGAATTTTGTGTTCATTTTTTTGCCTTGCTGTTTTTGTACGGCCTGAGGCCGATTTTTGTTGAATATTGCTTTAAATTTTTTATTGCGAAATCTTCACCCCCAGATACCCCTATGCCGCTGATCAATAACGCAAATACTACCATAGCGTCTCCTTTTCGGATTTCGAGCCCACCATGTCCATGCCAGGCTACGACGACGCCGTGTCCTTGCCAGACTACTGCCCCTCCTTGTCCGTGCCAGACGACCAGCCCACCATGTCCATGTCAAACTACGAAGTCCCCTTGTCCGTGTCAAACTACGGCCGCTCCGTGTCCATGTCATACTACGAAGTCACCTTGTCCTTGCCAATCTCAAGGTAATTCCTAGACGACAAAACGCTACACCTTGTCGCCCTCAATGCCTTTTTCTACTTTTACATCCTCGTAGATAGAGTTAATCGTCGTGCACAATGAATTTCAGGACTTAAAAATTTATACCATCATGTACTTCAGGCAACGTCATCTGTGGATTGTTTACTGGTTGAGTCAACGCCTTTTTGTAGACAACAAGCTCGTACCCTCAGTCTTCATTTATAAATGTTCGAGTACACATTTGACTTTGTTGAAGCAATTCGCCTGTCTGCAGTGCGGCAACTGGACATTACATTCTGACCTGCATCCCTTCTTCAGTTCTCCAGCGGACAGTTATTATTAGAACGTTGTAGATCCTGTCGAAGTCGCATGCCAGCCATGCTGGTAGTCTTTTATTATTTCTAAAACTCTCTTCGTGGCATCTGCGGACCACTTCCGCGCGTGGTCGGGAACCGATAATGAGTCGCATAAGTCTTGCTAATCCATTAAAATGCGCCTCCTTCATGCGAAGCCTGTTGTCATTTTCTTGTTTCATTAGATGGAATCACTTTTAAAACCAAACATTATTATCGGTTGTGACTCCAAAGTAGCCATGAAGCTATGCAACTCCGAGCTGCAATCCAAAATGCACTGCTAGCATCCCGCCTGCAGTTCAGGATACTCCGGCGAAGACCTACTTACGTGATACCTCCTCAGTTATTATGAATTCATTAGGCTTTAAGTTAAGCGGGCATATTTGACCGGTAATCCAGGGGATCTTTTGACATTTCGGAGATTGTTCGGATGTGCCGTGGCAGAGGACATATGCAAGTATTCATCCTTGGGAGCGTCGAGCTATTTAGCTCCGCAAGAGCAGATTCACAAAGTGATATCTAGGCCCCGACAAGGACACCTTTCACTCACCGCCTAGATCTTTCCCATTGAAATGCACTAGTGTAGTGGACTCCGATTTTCCTAATATGATGTCAGCAAACAACATTTTCGAATATTGGTAATCGTCATCAATTATGTATGTCTTCTTGTATGTACAGGAAGGTGTTGGGAGCCGTTTGTGGACTATGGTGTTTATATTATCTGTGGATTGAGCGCAAACCTGTCATGTCGTTGAACAACCGAAGCACGAGGGGTTTCGCGAGCCATCATCGATGGGTATGCCTACCCAAACTCTCCTCAGCTAGATCCGCTTAGCGGGAGGAGAAGGAGGAGGGGGCGGGGGAGAATGAAAATAAAATTAGAAATATCGATAGCGACTGCATTAACGTGGTCAACACCAAATGACAATTTTATGTTTGTTCTTCAGCTAATCCCTGTCCACATGCCGATAAGGCTTATTCATATATCAATTCGAGAGCCCAACAATTTTTTATGCTACATATGAATGGCTTAAACCCGTATGCACTCATCATTTCGACACCATTCACCAATAACCAGCACGACCTATAACACTTTATAAACATGCTCATACATTTAGATTTAGTACTTTATATCTATTGGATAGTAAACTGGCGCTACGTTTCATAAATTATTGTTTTACAGACAACGGCGCAATGAACAACGAATAAGGTAAAAAAATGCAAATTGTTTAAAGCGTTGACCCACCCACGTAAATAAAAAAACTATTATCAAAAGCTTAATATGTATTTCAGAATGCTTCAGTGCTTTACGATACCAATAAACCACTGAAATTATATATTTGTTGATCGGCACGGTAATCCAGTTCGACTTAGAAAGGGATTGAGTAAGAGTCTAGGTGTAAGAGAGCAAAAATAGTTAATGAGCTAACGTGTCAACGTGGCCATTGCAAAGGTAGAGGATAGGAAAGCGAAGACCGTAGAGAGAATGGATATTTTGAGGTATAAAATAATTAATCCCAAGCCTGTAGAGATGGCGCACGTTTTTAGATTTTTAAGTTTATCTCAGTCACAAATGTCATTGGGCAATGCCCTACAGACGAGCACTTATTCGTGGCATCAATTTAATCTGCGAAGCACTGTTTTATGGTATGCGGCAATCTAAATGCGGAATTCAGCACTGTATAGGTATTACTGTAAAAGCAAAGCACGATTAAACGTTCGCAAGCTACTCTACCTACTTCTTTACACATTGAGTTGCTTTACAATGTTACCTGTTAATATTTATCCGTGCTACCAAAGTTTACTAATACTTTTATTTATTTTTGCAGGTAGTGTCAGCACACGTGATCTTTTCCGGTGACATTTTAAAAGGAACAGCAAACCTTCCAATTTTTTATACGGCTTTTGCAATTAGCCCCCTCTCAGTAGCCTGTGATTTTTGTGAAATAAATTAGAAAAATAAATATCCATTTATACCTCTGTTTTTCATCGAATAATGTGTACACTGTGTCTGGTTGGCACCCAGTGACTCAACACTGCAATCCATAGAAAGTTTGGTATTTATGAGATTGTCACTACACGTCAGCGGCAACGGGAGCGATAAATAGAAAATATATTAAAATCAAACGGAATAGGATGGGGCCTACCACGGATAGTAACTGTCGGAAGCGCAAAATAATCATTTATTTATTTAACACATTTGTCATTTTAAGGCAATTTTCATATTTTCATTCCAGCTGAAAATGGCCTAAGGGTACTGGTGTCAAAAATATGCACAATACGATTTCCGGATTTACCCAAAGAATGCATTATAATTTAAGATAAGATAATTTAAGATCGCCTTTTCTTCTCAATTATGTCCGGGGGCGCGCATCTTCGCTTCTACTAGCAATATATATATATATATATATATATATAGGCAGAATAGCATTACCGACAAAGACAAGGGAGACTGGAATGGCCATTTCTGGCTTATTAGCCGTCGTCAGCCAGCCATACCCAAGCCCGAAGTGTGGAACACCCGAGCCTCGAACTCGCGACCTGTTGGTTTAGAAGTCAACGCCTCTACTCACCGGGCCACGAGCCCGTTGCCTTGTCGGTTTTCGATCGGGAATATACATATATATATATATATATATATATATTATGACAGTGGGCGCTCGCCGATCAGGTTACGGAACATGCTCGTTCCGTTGTGCCTTGGGGATCATACTAAAACCCTCGCAGGCAGTCGCACAGCGACTAGTAGTAGACATAGATGAGATGATACCGACAAAGATAAGGGAGACCGGAATGGCCATTTCTGGCTGATTAGCCGGCATCAACCAGTCATACCCAACCCCAAGTGTGGATCCCTTGAGATTCGAACCCGGGATCTTTGGTCATGGAGTTTGACGCCCTACCATTGAGCCACGGGCCCGTTGTCCTGTCGGTTGTGATCGGGAATATTAATTATGACAATGGGCGCTCGCCGATCAGTATGAGCCCCAAGGCACAACGGAACGAGCATGTTCCGCAACCGGATCGGCGAGCGCCCACTGTTATTATATATATATATATGCATTTGGCTTATCTTAAATGATAATGCATTCTTTGGGTAAAGCAGGAAATCGTGCACATAGCCACACCGAAAATCGGGCCCGGCGAAGGCGCAGTCATCAATACTGTTGCCTCAACTACTGCTCCGGCAGACGGGGAGAAACGCGGTCAGAGGGATGCAATCAAGACTAGCAACCCAGCACGACAAGTAAGGTCAACGCGAATGCGGGCGATGGCCACCAACGTTCAAATGCCGCCCCCCGACGAGAGACTGGCAGATTGACAGCAGTCATCCTCTCTCCCGCTCTGCCCCGGCGACTACAGAGACGATCCCTGAGCATATGCGGGCCATTAGCGCAAAATCCGATTAACAACTCCCCGCCGTATACTTACCACCGTGTTAGCATGACTGATATCTATCCCACTCCTATAAATACTGTATGATGCCGTACGATACTTACCTCCGACGATGAAAGCTTGTATACATTTGATACGTCAGGACAATACAATCATGGTTCCCGAGATCGCTTCTTCTTCTCATATATATATTAAATCAGGAATAGCCGCACACATATCTCTTGGCTTCACGAAGCAACCAAGCTCCGTCTGCTTGGCAAAGGTCGCGAACAGGCAAACAATTACCAGCCCGAAGTTGGCCAAGTCCTAATGCAGTGAGGAGGGACGACAGACAATGCGCGTAGATTGGCACAGTTCTGTTTAGGGTTTATTGTGCCTCCATTTAGCTTATCATAACCCTGATCAGCAACTGGGACCGGAAACACAAACATGCACACAGACCGATGATAGTTAACCGCGGGGATGCGAGGGGATTAGGGTTATATTGGTCACTATTTTATCTTTTCAGACGCATTGTTTTGCCTTCAACGGTTTCCGACAGTTTTCCGGCGGCAGGTTTCGCCAATAATGTTTGGGACACGTTTACTTACCTTTGCCGCGCCTAAACATGACTGCTTATTCCTCATTGGCTGCCGCCAAATTGCAGTGCATGACATAATATCTCATTATTGTGGACCCCACCCGAGTTAGCTCGGCCGTTTGCGGAATTGCATGTCGTCCTGTCGGTGGAAGGGCGATCTTGCGATTGGTTCGTAATTCAGAGTGCATGAAGGCACACACGCACAGCCGACAAACTCATCTGCTTTTGTATGTTGGACATGTACGGTTACGGCGGTGTCGCCATCGTCCTCAGTACGGCTTTCAACGACCAGCCATGAGGGCTAAGTTCCACGACGAAGTGATGAGTGTGTAGCCACGAAAACAGTTCATGCGCTCGGTGTGGGCTGTCGGCGTACCTCTTATAGGTACTTCGTAACACCATAGTCTTGCCTGCCCTATCATGAAGTTTCGGTGTATGATGCGAGTTACTAAATAATGCAAACTCAGTGACTCTTAACGTGCACTCCGCATGTGTGGAACATATGCGGGAATTTTTCAAGAGGGTTAGTGTTTACCTGCCCAAACAACCATGCTAGGGGAACTGCGCATGAAAACGGCGACGCCACTCATCCATCGGAAACCGAAGTGCACACTGACTCCCAAGGGCGGCACGCAAGATAATTAAGTGTATAGTGCGCTTGAGCGAAGCCTGGCAGACCGAATACCCCTCGAAATCAGAAATGATTATCAAGGCGTTTTGCAAAACAATGCAAAGCACATTAGGAAATATGCCCTGCTCCAAAACTATTTCGAAAGGCCTGAAATGACGGTCACAGAAAGATTTATATTTTTGACAATCTACGCCAAAGGACTTTCCACAATGTGGAAGGAGGTACACCATTAAAAAAACTTTGCTGTGCGCTGGATAAAAGGAGAAAGTCTCGCAATTGTGCCCTACCTGGTTCGTAAAGATGGCTTAAATCTTTAGCTGGAAAGTTATTAGAAAGTGCTTTTCAGAGTAAGCTTGGTAGATCTTATAATTATGGCAAATATCCATGAAAAACGTGGTAACAGTATGACTGAAACGTAAATAAAAAATGGAAAATCAGGCAGACGAATAAGAGCCACAATGCATTGCAGACATCTGAAATGAAAATGAAGTTCGGAAACTGAAAAAGTGAGAAAAAAACTATTTAATTTTAAATACTCATTAATGCTCAAACATGTTAAGGAAGATGGAAATACGGTTAAATATGACGAAACCGTCATCGGTATTGCAGTGCATACTTTCAGAAGTTAGTGGTAAGTGGTTCTATGGAAAGGAACACTGGGTCCGAATGACATCCAGGGACATGACACGAATAGTTTTTGTTGCAAAGGTACAGTACCTATGCCGTTTTCGACGAATGACCTCGATCCTAAGAACCCCCAGATTTCAGGAGATCAGTGCATACTCACCTCTTCCAGGCATCCACCAAAATATCCCCTTGAAAATTCCTCGTCAGCCAATCGACTATTAAATAGTTTTCACGAATAAGGGCCAAAAAGAGTACCGCTCTTAAGCGGAATATTGTAATTTTCGAGTGGAAACTCTATATTATTAGATTCAACTCATGAAACCTTGTGACCTAAATTAAAACCATCAATATTAGGCATAGAAAATGCGGCACACTTTAATGTTCTGCCTTACCCCTTTAAGTATATATATACTTTTTACGGACAAAATATGTTTCTAAGGGTTTTACTAATCTAATATTTTTGAATTTGTGCGGCTTTCCGCATTACCTTGTTTTCGGGCGATTTTTTTATCCTAGCAGCTATCGTAGACTACGTTTGCGTATCTCTGTTTTTTTCCTTTAGAAGGAAAATGATCTAGGCGTGGGGAGTTTAGCAATCGAAACCTGTATCCTTTGGGTATTGATATTAGTCCCCTCGCGAACCACATGAAGCGCGGTGAAAGGATTCAGATTATTTTTTGAAAATCAGGCGTTATATTGACTTCAAATTCAAAGTCGCAAGGCCATGTGGCTTTCTGCCCCACAGATGCAATAATAACGTCCACGTGCAATGGTTTGTTTCAACCGTCCGCCATTTTGCTTTCAGTGAAAATGTCTCCGAAAAATGTGAATATGCTAACTACTAGACATATGCTAAAATATCTACTGCACACTTTGCTTTTCGCCAGCGAGTTCATTACAATCGAAAGTGATTAATGATTAAACATTTTAATTGTAGTAGTGAAAGTGCGATTCCCACGTGGCATATGAAAAGAAACGGAGCCGTTCACTGGGAGAGGTGTATTTGAGGTCTGACGTTTCGTGTCGTCGTTTTTTCTACCCATTTTCAGAGACTAAACAGTCATGCACACAGCTTTCCATTTTATGGCGCACTTTGTTTGATGCCTGGCCCATCAATGCCACCTGTGTAGCTGCATCTGACCCGCATGTCACCATGGCCTGAATCCCACCCATCTTCGTCGGCCGCAGCGATAATTGACGACCCCGATTGTCCCAGGTCGTGGCTGTCCCCGTCAAAAATGTCCGTACAACCAGAAAAGGGGGGGGGTGGGCAAACTAATGTGGCGGTTGACAGAACAGTCGGTAGAAATCCAGGCTTCTTGCACCTGCCTTGCCGTATGATCATCACCTCGGCCCACAATTTGAACGGCGTCAAAGTTGAAGACATGTCCCATTTGGGCGGCATTGGTTGCTACCTCCGACTTTGGGTCCAACCTTCGCACGGCCAACTTATGCTCGTGCATGCGCGTTTGCAGCCGTCGGTCGGTTTCCCCAACGTAGTTACACATTCCGCAGCTGCACTGAAGTCGGTATACAACAGCCGACATCTCCCTCTTAGCAATTGGGTCTTTTGGCCGCATCAATTGTTGGCGGATTGTTGAGTCGGGACTGTGGGTAACGCCTATTCCGAGCGGTGCGAGGGATCTGGTTACGGCTTCGGAGACCCCTTTCATGTATGGAATGCTCCGACACGCTTTTGACTGACTAGGTTCTTCGTTCCGCTTCCTTGGCTGCTTTTAGCTACGTTCAACGAATGTTCGGGGATAGCCGATGGCTCTGAATAGTTCTTGGAGGAGCTTCATTTCGTCCAGCTTGGTGACTGGAGTGCTACAATGAGTTTCCACCAGTCGGTATAGTGTGCATACACATCTTCGTTTGTGTTGCAGTGGATGGTTGCTGTTGTGTCTGAGCATTCGCAGCGCGTTCGTCGGTTTTCTGTAGACGGACTTTGCCAGTTTACCGTCTGGTTGACGCAAGATGAGAACATCCAAAAATAAAAGTTTGCTCTCCACTTTAACTTCCATCGTGAACTGTAGGTCGGAGATGATTGAGTTCGGCAGTTCTTCTTAGTAGTTAATTTTATCCTGATCGGAGATTACGAAGGTATCATCATCGGGGAATAAAAACCCAAGTTTTGGGCGCGCTGCGTTGAAGCTAGCGGCTATCGGAACACTGTTTGCACAGAGAAATCTCAACTCAAGTGTTTAATCGGAAGGAGCGTGTGGCGCACGGAAAGGGGTTATTTCTCCACGTAAACTGCCTAATGCCCCTGTCTGAATGAATAAATACCTGACAGAGAATGACAGTATCGAGTTACAGGTCAAATTCGACTCCATGAGATGTTTATGACCCGTCTTCTAAACCACCCCTGCATACCATCAGCGCGGCCTACGAGCGCATGTCTATGTAGCAAGGAGGGACGACAGAGAATGCAGGCAGATTGATACAGCACTGTTTCGGGCTTATTCTGCCTTCATTCAGCCAATCATAACCCTGACCACCAGCAGCTGGGACTAGAAACACAAGCATTCGCACAGACGCACCTGGCGCAGCTTATCCACCACTGGCGTCTACCAGATGGGTCATAAGCAATTCATCGAACCGAAGTTCATCAGTGCCTCGCTACTTGTCTTTTTCTGTCGCTTCCGATCGGTTATTAATTCAATCAGAAAAGGCGCACACCGATCTATTGGCTTCACGAAGCAAACAAGCTCCGTATGGGTGGCAAAATTCACGAACTGGCAACCAATTACCAGGCCGAAGTTGGCCAAGTCATAATACCAGCTAGGAGGGACGACAGACAATGCGGGTAGATTGATACAGTACTGTTTCGGACTCATTGTGCCTTCATTCAGCCAATCGTAACCCTGACCATCAGCAGCTGGGACCAGAAACACAAACATGCTATTATGACTTGGCCGACTTCGTCCTGGTAATTGGTTGCCTGTTCGTGACCTTTGCCACCCATACGGAGCTAGTTTGTTTTATGAAGCCAATAGATCGGTTTGCGCCCTTTCCTGATTGCATGTCTGTGTTTCTGGTGCCAACTGTGACTGACTTGATGAGGGCAGAAGAAGCCCACACTCCTCTGACGTACCCCATTCGGTCACTAGATGACTGTTCAAGCGTCGCGACCGACGAAGTCCACGGTGCGCCGCACGGCAGATTGATAGTAGGCATGGCGACTTGCGTGTCATTTCTTTCATACTGGTAATGGGCTTGGGCTGCATCTACCACAGCTGAAAAACGACGCTGACAGATCGCGATTTACGAAAAATAGTTACACTGCTGGGCCATGGGATTCACTCTAGAGCCCCTTTAGCAACAGAACAACGACCAGTAATATAGGCAGAATTGCATTAAAACGTAATGCCTGCAAGAATGCGCTGCCAGCCTTTCATTCCTTTACGTTCTTCAAACAAACATCGCACCATAAACACCCATTCAGACAAAACAAGCCAGAATTTACGGTATATATCGACTCTCCCGAAAGTTTCATTCACGTCAGTCTAAAACGAGGCAGAGTGAAATACGACTTATTTTGAGGTATCATGTTAAACCGTTAGAGAATAGACTTCTTCTCATGGAGGAGAGAAGATGGTATGCAAAGCAGACAACGCCAAGTTTAAAATTGCAGCTGTCGGTGAATGACTCGCGAAATTTGCGTTAGGTTTTACATTCTTCAAAAGGTCCTATCGTGGTGTCCAAATGATCTCATTATTAAGGTCTGGATAAGCAAATCAGTGTGTAATTGGCAAAACAGACCAATAGATGTGCATATAGAAAAATTCTTACTTGAATGGAGAGCGGAAAGATAAGTAGCTGATTTTCTAAAGACCAAAATGGGAAATCAAATTAATCCGACTGAGGCAGAAGAGATGTAACTACGCTGCGTGACCGATCTCATGAAATTTTGGCCAAAATTCTGAAAAACATTTTGAGTTGGAAGGATTATCAAGGTGGCGTCTTGTTTGATGGAAAATTACTTTTCTTTTACATTTTATAACAAAAACATGTATATTTAGGTTTTTAAAATGTTTCATAATTCCTGCATAATTTTGTGCCTGATCACCCTTTGCATTAGCGCTTAGCGATTTCAGTCTAAAAGCTGCGTACTCCTGCGTGAGGAAAATAATATATTCCCCTATGCCTTTAAGAAGAAACTGGATAAGGTTCATAAAATTTTGGAATGGACACGGGCTTTGTTGTACACTTCACGAAGAATATTGGTAAACGGACACCTGCGATGCTGCATACATGGACATCGCACGGTCTTTAAAACTTAATAATAGGAAAATATTTGAAAGCCAAAAGGTAACCTTTCTTAGGGTATAAACTATAAAGCCAATGTGGTTTTCTACAAGTAAAAAAACATATTTTATGCACATTTTCTACAAACTATATTTAAATTTATCAGACCACTGAAAAGCAGTGGGAAAAATTTGTGTTAATTAGCAGCCATTTTTTGCCGAGATAATTAAGTGTAAGGTGCGCTTGAGCGAAGCCTGGCAGACCGAATACCCCTTGAAATCAGAAATTAATCTCAAGGCATTTTTCAAAACAATGCAAAACACATTAGGAAATGTGCTCTGCTCCAAAGCTATTTCGAGAGGCCTGAAATGGCGTTACAGTAAGATTTATATTTTTGACAGTCTAAGCGAAAGGACTTTCCAAAATGTGAAAGGGTATATACCATTAAAAAACTTTGCTGTGCACATGATAAAAAGAGTAAATCTCGCAGTTGTGCCTTATGTAGTTCGTTAAGATGGCTTAAAACTTTGGCTGGAAAGTTATTGGTAAGTGCTTTTCAGAGTAAGCTTGTTAGGTGTGATAAGCATTTCAAATATTCATGATAAATGTCCGTCACTAGTGACATACGCGGTACTTTTTAACCTACTTGCTAGTCTCCGTCTCTCGGAGGCCTTAGGGACTCCTACGTCTTCTGTGAATCGTCTCCTGTTGAAACGAAAACGCAACGAAATTTCCTTGTCAGATTTCTAGCCTGTCACCTGCACTTCTTACGCAATATGCAAAATGATAGTAAGACACTTCGAACTTTGGACATTGCATGACATTGAACATTGAGTGATATTGTTGTTGCCTTGCTGATAACACGAACTTTATGCAGAAGTACGCCCAGATCATCAACGGTACGCATCGTGAAGAAGTCTTCTATAGTAGGGGTCCCGTTCCTTGATTAACATAACTACTAGGAAAATTCCTCGTACCAACATAGCAGACTGGAGTACTTATGAAGAATAAACAAAAATCAGGACCCAGAATATGTAAGTGATCAAAGATTGTCTTTATTCAGACTGCAGGTGTGAATCCCAGGTCAAAATGGTCGTTGTTTTGGAGAAGACGACAAGTTTGTGTGTCCCTATCCTGCTTTCCTAGACGCGTCTTTTTGCTTCTATTGGCAACAGTCGTTGGTTTTAGGCACCAAACATTTCCTCACACGGAAACTACTTACTTCTGGTATGTAGTTTTCTAAAAAAAACTAGTAAAGAAGCATATTTTTGTACATGTTTTCTATAAAATATATTTGAATTTATCAGATCACCGAAAACCAGTGTGAAAAATACATGTTGTTTAAGCAGCCGAGTGCGGTTACTGCGGGAGGTCTGAAAAAAGTGCATTCAAAAGTGACGTCCCGGCAAGTCAGAAATACCATAGGATTATGCTACATGCTAATTAATATTACAACGTCACCTTTTTAATCCTTTCTAGTCGCAAACGCTTTTCAGAATTTTTGCCAACATTTAATGCAATCGGTCACGCGCTGTATGTTTCATGAAATTAAGCGTCCATCGATATGAGGCAATAGTTAAAAATTAGTCTGATTTCGTCGCTTTTGGTCACGCATGATCAGGGTGCGGGCAAACATTAATTTCCACGGACTACGCACAAAGTAATCAAGTCTAATATGTACGCTCGAGCGAAGTCTCACAGATCTTCCGCTCCTGAAACCACAATGGCATTTTGCAAGAAAATGAAAAAAATATTTGCAAATGCACTTTTTGACAAAGATTTGTTTTAGCGACGTCTAATAGGGTCGACAGAAAATCTTATTTGTCGGCGGTTCGCGTGTTTATGTAAAAGAAATTCCCAAAATGTGGAAGCTGGTCAACTTCAAAAAAATTATCTCGCCATACATGTTAATTTCACTCAAAAGTTTCCAAACGATAGCATACAATTGGCCCTATTTTTTTCTCCTGTCGGAAGTGACATCAGAATCATATTTGCAACTTATGCCATAGGCAAGAACTAGATTTCTGACTGGTAAATTGGTAGTGAGAATTTTACAAGGGACATATGATCGATTTGCATTCGTGTGGTTTATAACCGCGCTAGTGGAATGTATAAATTTAGAAGTCCGTAATAAATGGTTCTGTGGAAGAGAGCATTGCACTCGTGTAGAAGAAGAGCTGAGCACCGGAACACTTCGATTATTATCCTGAGCTTTCAGACACGTACAGCACTGCTCCCGTATGGTATCTCGGAGTATGACACACATTGTTATCGCTGCAAAGTAACAGTACGCATTTACATCTTAAACAGCAAATACCACATGCTTTCCGTCTTCCCATACACGCTGACCGTCGGTTCCTGGATCTGCGGAATCCCTAGATTTATGAAAAGCGATGTACAGTCGCCTCTTCTAGGCATTCCGCAAAACGTACCCTTGATCACACCGGGCCTGGCCTGCTAAATCTTCCGCGCGAACACAGGCAAACTTACGGTTCAGCGCTGAGGAGAAATTTCCTGATTTGCGAGTGGTAATTGTAAATTCTGTGATACAAATTAAGAGACATGATGATTTACATTGAAACCAATAACAGGGAGAAATAAAAATGTTAGTGCATCTTGATTTCGCCCTGAGTCTATTTAAATGAACACCATCTTGCACGCGCAATTTGCCTAAAAAATTTTATCATTCTAACATTTATAAATGTGTGCGACATTGAGCGTTAACTTGTTGTCGCGCGGTCTCCTATCCTAACAGTTATCGTAGACTATGCGCGTCCACGCGTGTTTTTCTATGAGAGGGAAATAATCTGGAATTGAAGATTTTACCAGACACAACCTGTGACACATTGGAACCGATCTTTTCTACACGTTGACCGACTAACGCAGAGCGACACGACGTTTTATTGATTTAAGACAGTCAGAGTTGCAAATCCATGCGAAATCAGGCTCCAAAAACGCAGTATAAATGCCCACAGGCAATTCTTCGATTCAACTATCAGAGAGTCTATTGTCTTTCTGTGAAAATGCCGCTTAACGGTGGGAATATACTAACTACTAGGTCTATTCTAACGTGCCTACCCTACTGTATATTCTGTATGATTTAAGTGTTCGCTACCGTACATGTTGTAGCCGAAAGGGGTAGACGATTAAAAGATTTCGCAATATTTAAGTATGAATGATGTTACCATTTTGTGCATTGACAATTTTAGAACGGATTATGAAGGTAATAGGAGAAAAGTTACTTATTTCAATTTCGACAAAAAAGCATGAGTGTATTTTCAGGGAAGTGAAAACTGAAGCTGTGGAACACATGCGTAATTTTTCAATATGATTAGTGTTTCCCTGGTGAAACAGTCATGTTAGGTGAACTGCGCACAAAAATGACGACGCCACTCAACCACCGAAAATCAGAGCGCAGACTGGTTGCCAGGTTGTGAACGCAAGGAACTCTAGTTTAATGTGCGCCCGTGAGAAGCCTGGCAGACAGAATACCTCCGGAAATCGAAAGTGATTTTCATGTTGTTTTGCGAAACAATGCAAAAAATATTAGGGAACACGCTCTACTCCGAGCTTTATTCGAAAGGCCTGGATTGGATTTGACGGTAAGATTCATAATTCATAATCGGAGCGAAAGGACTTTCTGAAATGTGAATTGGGGTCCAAAACACCAATACACATTGCTGTGCAATTGTTGCTTACACTGTCTTCATTTCCGAAAAAAGGACAAAGTTACGAGTGAGGCGTATGTTATTGGTATAGATGGCTAAGATTTCTGGTCGGAAAAAACTTCTCTATGGCGAATATCAATGAGAGATTTGGAAAAGATGTCTGGAAAAGTAAACGAAAAAAGAGAAATCAAACAGATAAATGTCAGCAATAAGAGAGTGCAAACTTCCAAAAAACTGAAAATTTAATTCGAAACTTAATGAAAAACGGAACTGCGAGATGGCTAACTAAAAAAGTTGATAATTACCCCAGAATATTGCAGGACATGAAAATGCTCTGTGACAAAACGAAAAAATTAGCATGCATTCAAAATGTATCAGTAAGCGGTTCTATCGAAGAAAACACTGCAGCCGAATGACATCCAGGGTCGTGACACATATCCTTGTTGTTACAAAGCAACATTGCCTATGCCGTTCTCAACCAGCAACTACCTCATGCATACTGTCCTCACCTAGATGTTAACCGCTGGTTACTCTATCTGCTTTACCCATAGACTTAAGAAGACAGATGCATAATCGTCCCTCCTAGGCATTCCGTAAATGTTCCCTCGAGCACGCTCAGTCGACAAATGCCCCAGGGAATATTTTGCGCGGCCTAGACCCGCATAATGTTACTTCCCTTAAACCGAATTTATGATATACGCACGCTTACGTTAGGTTATGTGAACTGCAGTGTGTGACCTATCTCATGAAACCTGATACCACAAATTGAAGCAAGAATTTCTCGACGTCCTTAATGTTGCGCATGCTGCTTGGTCATCCGTTTGCTTCAATGAAATGTGCTTTTCTTGTGTAGACATTGTGCTTAAGAAATTATATCAATCAAAATATTAATAGATTTTAGCGAAAATTGAGGCTGCAATATATTTGTACAATTTCCATATGCATATGCATGTTCCAGATTCCGGTTGCGCATCTGAGCGAGTTTTTCATTGGAAGATAAACAATTTGCCCTCGAGAGTTTAAATAAGCACATTAAGCCTGATTTTAAATTTTATTTTATTTCAGATGCTAACCGTGGTATTTAACTTACTAACGCAAAGGTGATTTTAAGAAAACCAGATGACTTATCTATTCTAGAAAGTTATATTAGCAGATCTGTGCGATTTGGTGCAGACAGGGATTCCTTCGTTTTTATGGACTGAAATTGTTTTGCCGTTTAGAAAATTTTACGTGATGCCACATAAAGGACCACCACCGAATAGTCGTTTGGAGTTTTGAACATATGAAACATTACTCGGAAATTCACACGTGTAACTAAATTTTTTCTATTTGACGGTCTGAGTGAAGTGATACCGCTGGTAACAGATGGGCGAAGATAGCGCTGAGCTAGGAACTGCTCTGTCGGATGAGTTCAGAATCATTTCCTCAGCTCAACAGAATTAGGCTGTTTGTCGCAATCCATCTCTCCTTAGGAAAAGGCATCGGCAACCAGGTTTTAGTAACCACGAACGCAATCAGTGACAGGAATAACAGCAAGGTGAAGTTGAAATGGAATTTCGTGATGATTTTGTCCAGGCAATTCTGGTGATTTCAGTTTGATCAAGTCGTAGTCACACAGTTCGCATGCGTTAGGAGGACTTGGCATTTGGACGACAGCGCTTGCCCGATGACGGGAAAGTGACAATGAGTGACGAAAGCGTCATAGCACCTACAGAGCTCGGTTGACTTGGACGTGAAGGTGACTGGCCAGTTTGAAAAGCTGCGTTTGGCCGATAATCAGGCCGTCAGTGACAAGGGATCGCAAATATTCGCGAGAGTTGCAACGTTGCATCAGGCGGCTTAGGTAAGATATGGTTATTTATAACCACCTCATGGACAATAATCCTGGTGTTGGGGCTAGTGGTCAGGGCTTAGGGTTAGGGATTAGGGATAAGAGTTAGGGTTATGGGTAAGAGTTAGGGGTTAGGGCAACTATTTATCAACCACTCCAATTACAACCACGCATTCCCAATAGGTTTTCTTTCGCATAAAAATACTTGGCCTCCTCCCCTGGCCTCGCCTGTAAAAACCCCTATTAGCATCCGTCTCGTATTACAGGTGGCTGGGTTTTACTTACTTCAAGTGAGGCTACATAAGCACTTCTGACTGGCGCTTAGAGTGGTCCCGTAATTATTGGCCTGGTATGCACATCACTTCTGGTCCCTCTCCTAAGACCGGAAATGAATCGACATGCTTTATCAATTTAGAACCCTCAATTACTATCGACAGCTGCCAATAATTCAATTTTATTACCATATTTATACAAATACGCATGGAAAAAGTAGGAGACGAAATGAATACACTGCAAAAAATGTTGCTATCTAATTGCATTTTCAACTAAGGAATATTTAGAAAGTGTTCTCTGGTTAGGGTTGAACATGCAATAAAGCGTCTACCCAAATAAACTGCCGATTTAACCGAAATTATATTCTTCATTTTGTGTACAGAATCAGCAGAAGAATAGTCACTCTCGTCATAGCAGTAAAAAGGGGTTTTTTGATATTTAAATGTTTTGTTTGACTTGTATTTAAGTATGCGTGATGTTACCGCCTTGTGCATTGACAATCTTAGAACGGAGCTTTAAGGTAATAGGAAAAAAGTTACTTATTTCAATTTCGACAAAAACTCTTCAGCGCATTTTCAGGAAAGTAAAAACTGAAGCCGTGGAACATATGCGTAAACTGTTAAGATGGCTAGTGTTTCCCTGCTCAAACAACCAGGCCAGGTGAACTGCGCACAAAAATGACGACGCCATTCAACCACCAAAAACGTGCGCCCGTAAGAAGCCTGGCAAACCGAGCACCCCCAAAAATCGAAAGTGATTTTCAAGGCTATTTGCAAAACAATGCAAAACACATTAGGAACTGCGCTCTGCCCCGAGATTTGCTCGAGAGGCCTGAAATGAAGTTGACGGTAAGATCCATATTTCACACTCGAAACGAAGGGAAATTCCCAGATGTGAAAGAGTGTCCAACACACTAATAAACCTTGCTGTGCAATTGTTGATTACTCTCTCCCCAATTCCAAAAAAGGCAAAGTCTCTGCTGAACCCTATGTTTTTCGTAAAGAAGGCTAAGACTTCTGGCCGGAGATTAATTCTCAAGTGCTTTACAGAGCAAATTGGATGGTTTCGATTGGCTTGGCGAATAACTATGAGAGATATGACAAAAATGTATGGAAAAGTAAATGAAAAAATTAGAAATCAAACATATTAATTTCGGCCATAAAAGAATATAAACCTCTGAAACTAAGAGTTTATTCGGAATCTTAATGTGAGAAAAAGAAGAGGGCTAACTAAAAGGATGACAAATGCTCCAACATATTGCACAAGATGACTATGCTCTTTGAAATAACAAAAAAGTCAACATGCATTCTGAATGTGTCGGTAAGAGGTTCAATGGAAGAAAACACCGGAGCCGAATGACATCCAGGGTCATGACACATATCGTTGTTGTTACAAGGTGATATTATCTATGTCGTTCTCAATCATCAAATGCTTCATGCATGCTGTCCTCGCATAGATTTCAACCGCTGGTCACTCGATCTGCCTAACCCCTAGATTTAAGAAGAAATATGCAAAATCGTCTCTTCTAGGCATCCCGTAAATGTTCCCTCGAGCGCATGTAGTCGACAAATGGCGCACAAAATAGCGCCGCACAAATTTAAAAATATCAGACTAGTACAATCCTTTAAAAACACATTTTGTCCGTGAAACTTATGTATACTGAAGACTGTTAAGCAGACAATTAAAATGTGGCGCATTTTCTATGTCTATTGTTGATGGTTTCAATTTAGATCGCAAGGATTCATGAGAAGAGTCTCATAATAAACGGTTTCCACTCGTAAATTACAAAATTTAGTTTAAGAGCGTTACTACTAATTAGCCATTTAACGATTGAGCATGGTCGAGTAGACATTTTAAGGGATACCTGGAAGAGGGGACTATGCATTGTTTTGCTTAAGTCTGGGGGTTCGTCGGATCGAGAAACCGGCGGTCACTCGTAGAAAACGGCATAGGTACTGTTAAGTTTCAACAACAGGTGTGGGTGAATCCACCCTGTGTGTCAATCGGCTCCAGTGTTTAGAATGTACCCGTTTAACCTGTTGATTTGTGTTATGTCAAACTGTATTTACATCTTGCGTAATGTACTCGAACATTTACCAACTTATATACCTAAACATATTTGCATGTTCGTTCTTGTCTATCAGTCTACATGCTTAGATTTGGTTTAGGAAATTTGTATTCTGTTGCGCCGCAGTTAGGGGTCGCATTTAGCGCGATGATTTACACGTCACCGATACACTATTATTAAAAGTTATTTTATCTGTATTTTCATATTTACTACGTTTTTTATGCGCATACGTTTTATACATATGTACCTTTAGCAGCTATAGTGAGCTACGTTTCCGTGTTTTTCTTTGAGAGCAGAAAAATAAAACGACCTCTTCATCAGCACAATTCCTGGAAAAACTCCAAAGAGTTGGCCTCCATTCAAATGAGGTCATGGTATCTTTTGGCGTTATGTCCCGTTTTACTTCTATTCCCCAGCACCTAGCAATCAAGACAGTCGAGTTGCTTCAACAAAGCAAATACGATGAAACGGAGAATCGTCTTGGACATGCCCAGGTCCTTCAGCTCCTGACGTTCTGTCTCAGGACCTGCTTCACTTTCGACGGGACATTCTACGAGCAGGTGAAGTGCACACCAATGGGTTTGGCGTTTTCGGGATACATTGCGTAGGCGGTCCTGCAGCGGTTAGAGTGACTGGTCTTCCATTACCACAGACCAAATTTTTCACCAGTATGTGGATGATACCTCCGTCGTTATCGACCGGAATCAAGTGCTGATATTCAAAGACCATCTGAATGCGGTCTTCCCGGACATGCGATTTACGACGGAGGACGAAGAGAACAACCAGCTGGCCTTCCTGGATGCTTTCCTATGCTGCAGAGATTGTGGTGGCCGAAAGACCAATGTGTTCATGAAAGCGACATATACGATGCAAGTGCTGAACTTCAAAACCAACTACCCAATCAGCCACGCACGGAGTTGTGTAAGGGCGCTTTATCGGTGTGCCGAATCACACTGCAGTGAGCCGGAAGACAAGATTGTCGAACTACAATTCCTCCAACGGGTCTTCAAAGCCAATGGCTACCCGCGCAAATTTGTCATGCCGTGCATTCGCAAAAGGGACGAAAGTCTTACCCGCACGGACCCCAATTTTTAGCGAGCGCTTCCGTATGCCAAGAAAGTTTCGGAAGCTGTCGGCCGCCTTCTCGCACCACTTGGGATTGGAGTTGCACACACGCACCGGAGGCAACCACCAGGCGTCAGGTAATGAAACCGAAATCTGCCAAAACGTCCATGAAGTACGTAAGCCTAGTAGTCATCTGGTGGATTCTACGTGAATTATTTAGGAAATCCTGCCCGGACAGTCAACTTACTGTATCAGATTTGGTGGATATCAGACATTGCAGTCGTTTTTTGGGGGTCGGAACTAGACCCAAATGTGATTAAGTTCGCCTCGTCCGGCTGGACCTCGTAGCTCAAGTGATTAAAGTCTTGTCCACAATAAAGCCTTCCCCTTACTGCGTAGGTTAGAATCCCAATGAAGAGCCGAGTTTTTTACAGTTGGGCCAATATGATAAAGCGCAATGAACGCCCCATGTTTTGTGCTTAGACTTTGCCCGAACAAAGTCTTTGGCCGTGTGGGAAGGCGCAGCTGAGTAGCCGAGTAATCATCATGTCAGTAGTTAACAACGATAGTGGAATAAGGACAATCAACAAATCGTGTGCGAAATGGCAAGCCCTCATCGCGCTAAATACGACATCCTAACTATGAATGCTGGAGTTGCCAATCATAGTAGGTATGTGGCCGTGTGACAACTACGTCCGACAAAGGCTGCATTTCTTGTTTATCTATCACACTTTGGTGCGACTGCCTCTGGTGATGCGCTCGTGCGGGAATCCGTGATGTTAGACCAGTAAACCTCTTGTTTCAGCGACCGCATCCTCTTCTTAACGTAATCTAACGTATTATGTGCGTCAACTGCCCCTGCCTGAATGCTGCTCATTTGGATCGACGCCTGCGCACTCGTAGTTGAGAACACAAACTGGTTTTCCGTCACCATGATCCCCAGCCCCTCGACTTTGCCTAGGAAGGAAAGGGCGCTCTTCGATTAAGTTGGGATTGTTCTGAAGTCGTTGACGTGGTCGACACAAGACGAGCAAGGAAATTTCTAGACAGTCTTACCTGCCACGTCCATCATGACACCCATCAAGGGTTCACTGACTTCTGTCAAGTCTCACATCAGCAATCGCCAACCTAGCCGCCAATGATCCAACCGATACGTCATCCGCCCTCTCCCACCAGCAAGAGGGGCAATAACGTGCACCTTTGTCTTTCCTCCTCCAATCAAAAATCTTAAGTGACTCTGTGCCAACTCTCCTCACACGGTTTACTTGTCCGGTCGTGCCAACAGAACTGGACCGACAGTCATTTCGTCTGACGACGGGTTGGTATTAGCAGCTAAAAAATTCACACGTGTAACTTAATTTTTTTCTATTTGACGGTCTGAGTGAAGTGGTGCCGCTGGTAACAGGTGGGCTAAGATAGGGAATATTGAGAAGGACGTCCGGATGCTGGCTCTGAGGGAGGAACTGTTCTGTTTGACGAGTTCAGAACCATGTCCTCGACTCAGTGGAATTAAGCTGTTTGTCGCCATTCAGCTCCTTTTACGACAAGGCATCGGCAACTACGTTTTCGAGACCACAAACATTATCAGTGACACAGGAATTACAGCATGATTAATTTGAGTGTGAATTTCGTGATGATTTTGTTCAGGCGATTCTGGTGACTTCAGTTTGATCAAGTCGGGGTCGCAAAGATTGTTAAGCGTTAGGAGGACTTGGCATTCAGACGACAGAGAGTGTCCGATGCCGAGAAAGCGACAATTAGTGAGGAAAGCGTCATAGCGCCTTGAGAGCTCGGTTGACTTGGACGTGAAGGTGACTGGCCAGTTTGAAAAGCTGCGTTTGACCGATAATCCGGCCGTCAGTAACTAGTGACCGCAAATACTCGCGAGAGGTGCAACGTTGCATCAGGCGGCTTAGGATATGTTTATTTATACCCACCTCATGGACAATAATCCTGGGGTTGGGGATAGTGGTTAGGGCTTAGGGTTAGGGGTTAGGGATAAGAGTAAGGGTTTTGCGTAAGAGTTAGGGGTTAGGGCATCTATTTATCAACCACTCCAATTACAACCGCGCATTCCGAAGAGGTTTTCTTTCGCATACAAACACTTAGCCTCCCCCCTGGCCTCATTTGTAAAAACCCCTATTAGCATCGGTCTCGTATTACAGGTGGCTGGGTTTTGCTTACTTCTAGTGAGGCTACATAACCACATCTGACTGGCGCTTTGATTGCGCCCATATGTAGTGGCCTGGGTGCACATCACTTCAGTTCCATCTACTAAGGCCGGAAATGAGTCGACATGCATTTTCAATTTAGAACCCTCAATTACTATCGACAGCTGCCAATAATTCAGTTTTGTGACTATCTTTATAAAAAGACGCAGAGAAAAATAGAAGACAAAGTAAATACACTGCAAAGGAGGTTGCTACCAATTCACATGTTCAACCAAGTAAAAAGGGGATTTTTGATATTTAAACGTTTTGTTTGCTTAGCGAAAAATTTAAGGAGTCCCTGGTAAGAGATTCAGCGTCTGGGAACACTGGATCCATATGAAATCCAGGGAGATAACACACATCGCCGTTGTTGCAAAGTAACAGTTCACATGCCACTCACAATGAGCGAATACCACATGTCTGCTACTTTCACATGCATGCTGACCGCCGGTTCCTGGTTCTGCCGAATCCCTAGATTTGAAAAGAACGGTGCACAGTCGCCTCTTCCAGGTATTCCATAAAATGTTCCCTTGAGCGCGCTTAGTTGACCAGTGGTCTGTTAGCTCTTTCGCGCGAATTAGGGACAAATAATTGCACTGACCTTGATCGAAATTTTGCAATTCATGAATAGTGACCGAATCAATTGCGAAATTCAACCGCGTACTTTTCTGATAGTGGATCGGCAAATAATAAGGCCCGGACAATAATAAACAATTATTTATGAACGCACCACTCGAGGCAAATATTCCGACGCTGAATGCCATGCATGATTCAGTCATTCATTTGGACACAGTTTCGTAAAGCATGTCGAAAAAGGTATCAGTAACATCATTCGGAATAAACTGCCAATGGGGCCTAATATATATTTCGCATGTTGTGTATAGAATCAGCGAAGAATAATTGTTCTTTTCTTAACAGTAATGAAAGAATATTTGGCAGTTAGAAAAATTGCCGGTTTCGCGACACTTTATCGAAGGATAATAGGAGATGTTTCAGTCGAATTTAGCACCACATCAGCATGACACCCAGGGGAATGCAAGTGCAAGGCGACAGTATGTATACCGTTCTCAACCAGCAAATAGCACCTGTCTGTGGTCTTCACATGCATGCCAACAACCGGTTCCTTGGTCTGCCTAACCCCTGGATTTGCAAAATCGCCTATTTCAGGCATTCTGGTAAAAGTCCCTTTGGGCACACTCACTCCGGTTATTATCTATGTAAATTCTCACACCATATACATATAGGATGATTGCTTCCCGTCTTAAACCGAAATTTTGCAGTTTGACGATTGTCAACTTCCGAACTTCTGAATTATCTACGTGAATTCTTGTAATGAGTAAGAAACGTAAATGAAATGCATGACCTTCCTGAGCTAACATAAAACAAAGCAATGCAACCAATGAGGCCTAGAGCACTCACACGAACATACAGTAGATGTGCAAACTCAGTAAATGTTAGCAGAAATTTTGAAGTGCGTTTCTGATTTGAAAAGATTACTTAGGTGGGGTTACAGTATTAATAATCCTCAAATCTAATTCTAAGACAATTTATTTACTTCAGAATACTAGCTTTTAAGCGAACTACACTCTGTAAAACAAATACTACTCAAGTACTATGAAGCTTTTTCACTGATTTGCGATGTCCTCAGAATTCAAATGCATTTCACAGAAAACACGCACAGGGAAATTCATTCTTTCGCTCGGTTGATAGAAAATTTCGCCTCCTTTAAATGGTATGCTTGACAGAAGGGCATAGTTGGGTTTAAGAAAAGATTCTGACTATGAGATTTTCTACAACCGTAAATGCCCGGTCACTAAACGCCCTGTCTCCTCATTTACTATGTTGCTTTTAAAGTTTAAAATGCAAATCAAATCCACTAGTAATATTCGTGAACACCATGAGTTTCCACTTAATACCGTAGATAAAACGAATGATTTTTCATGCATAGGCAATGTACAGCTTGTAGTTTTGAAACCCTGAAAGTACAGCTGCAGGTCGTGTTCAAAATTATTTGGAAATTGAAAGCATTTTTATATCCGAATTAGACTGCTTCCCTCAAGCACAAAATTTAAAGGAGTAATTTTCTACCAAATGAGTAAAAAAGTGAAAGTTTTAATGCCCTTTTTCTATGAACTATGGTTGAGTTCATATGGACTTCGAAAATCAGCGAGATAAAATCATGCTACTTAAGCAGTCAACATTCGTAGGTTTTGGTTTTGCAGACAGTCGAATAGAAGGTAACTTTTAACCTGACATTCCGGAGTCACTGTCATACCTTACGTTTAAGCTGCATGGCTATTATTATAACAACCCTTCTCAAGTAATCTTTTTGAGCCGAAAACGCATTTTAGAATTTAGGTGAAATTTTATTGAGCCGGCAGATATACAGCAGCTAACGCTTTCTCCATTTCCTACCTACCGCACTGGATAAGCCACCTTCGCATACCGAAACTGCACAACATAACTGTTCGAACTGCTCACATCGCACGTCTAACCTGTGTGTCTGAGAAGTGTGTCAAAGAATGAACTGGCTTTCATCTGGAAGGGAAGGTGTGGACTATTACGACATTTTAGAAACACCACATCCATAGTGCAGATGCGATATTGGGATGGCAACAATTGGACGCTGTCTCCTGAGTGCTAATATCTGACGTTTGGAAGTAGGAAGGTAGCTTCGGTATGAACCTTCCCCGCATAACCTGATTTGCGAATGGCTGATTGTGGATTGACAGTAAAAATAATAATTTTGAGAATTCAGACGACCATTTGACGAACATAAGCGGGCTTATGTCTAATTTCCGTCGAGTAGGCACATTTGTATGGGAACAAGGCACAAAGTTAAACGCGTGAGCGATAAGGAACACCGAGTAGGGTTTGTATTTTCGTACAAGTAACACGTGTGAAGAGGAACTGAAGGAGGCAGTAAGAGGCAGTGAGGGTTAACGTTGTTTGTGGACCGCTCACTAAAAATTCCTTAACTGAGGCCCCACAAAAACTGTTGTGCGTCGATCCCATAGCTTTGTTTTCGATACAACTGTCGGATGGCCGAATTGCAGGAAGAACTCTATTTCACGGAAGTTTCTTTATCCCACTTCAGGGTTAGTCACGAAACCTCGGACACCGTCAACAGAAACGAAGAGACGAGTCTCAGGAAGCAGTCGCGAAGGAGCCACGAACGCCGGGACAAAAGCTTTATTCGCCTGGCGTTTTGTATGGGTTCGAGTAGGAATCTGAAACGTCAGGCGAATAAAGCCCTTGTCCCAGTGTTCGTATCTCCCTTTTCACCTCAAACATTGCTCGTGTGCAAGGGGCTACAGGGAAGAGGTAACAAATCTGGGGGCGGAGATGGCGGATTTTCGAGACGAAAGCATGTAAGAGAAGCAATGCCTCTCAGTAGGTCGGATGCTTATCTTGCGTAGAAACCTGCGACCTGCAATCGTTAGCCTAGGGATTGGCATAAACGCCAGAAACGGATGGCCAGTCTACTTAAAGACAACCAGGAAATTGGCGCAAAATGCATCGTAATCATCATAGTCGTCAAAGTCGCGTGTTATTGACCAGAAGCAGCACTAAACTCAATATCACTTCTTCATACGACTGTCTCACCGTTGCAAGCATAGTCCTCATGCGCATATTTTAAGACTGACGCGTCCATTAAGATTAAAAGTGTTCTTGAAGGAGGAGAACGTGTTAATTAGCATAGTTGGTGATTTTACAGCATTTTTCTGTTCGTTTACTGTATCCCGTTAGATTACGCCAATTGTAACTTCAATAAATCAAGTATTTTTTGGGAACCACGCCATTGGTTGCGTCTAAAATAATAAATAATTTGTGTCATTATAAAATGACGAATCTGCTTTTATCCATCTACGAAAGGTTAGAGTGAATTTATTCTAGGAAAAGGAAATGGAGCCATTTTCTTTTATTCATATTTAAGATATGACTGCAATCTTTCAAATCTTGTTAGATAAACCGAAGAAAATCAGCCTGATTGGAATACACGCATTCAGACGTCAGTCTTAAGGAATTTAGTTGAAGAGACCACTAGAGCAAAATTACATCCAGGGACATGTCAAGCATAGTTGTTTTTGCAAAATCCATTTTCAATCAGTAAATGCTACGAGTATGCTGTCCTCACGTAGATGTCCACAGCCGGTTGCTCGATCTGCCGAATCCCTAGATTTCAAAAGAACGACGCACAGTCGCGTCTTCCAGGCATTCCATTAAACATCCCCTTTAACGCACTTAATTGGCAATTGGTCAACTCAATAATCCGCTCAAGCTAGGGCCAAATAACGGTACGTCTCTTATGGAAAATTTTGTGATGACCGAATTGCAAGTATTCACTATTTGACGTAACTCATGAACCGTGACGATTTGAATTGAAACCATCAACACTAGGTGACGAAAAAACGCTCGTTTTACTTTTCTGATTGATCTTTTCCAATAAATATCCCTTTTGCGCGCACAATATGTTTTAAAACTTTTATCAGCCAATATTTATAAATTTATGCGACATTCAACGTTACCATGTAATCCTGCAGTTGCCTATTTTAGCAGTTTGTACTAGGTTTGCGTAGCTCCGCGTGTTTTTCACCGAGAGAAAAAAATCCTTAGTCAGGAATTTTGTTAATTGGAACTTGCGACTTGCGGGTATTGATATTTTGTGTCCACACAATCCACATGAAGCAGAGTGTAATCAAGCGGGATGTTCCCAAAAGTAAGGAATCTGCTTGATTTTTAGATGTCCGATTTTCAAACGCATGCGCCTCTATGTCACGTAAACGTAGTACTTCCGTAAAAAAAACACTCTTTCCTGTTTTAATACAGTAGGCAATCGTGTATTTTGGTAACTGTGCACATCATGCAATTTCGTATCATGTTTTAAAAAGTGATTCTAAATCCCGATTATTTTTGAAGTCGAACTTTATTTGCATTCTTTAAGGACTGCGTTAAAAAAACTCTGCGCGTGCTTTTTGCAAAATGTTTTTAAATTTATAAGGACACGTGAAAGTAAATTGCAAAATACGATGCATGATCTCGGTTGGAATTTTATGAGATTGGTTACTGTCCGCATGACTGTTATTATTATATTGCTATTTATGGAGAATATGGATCAGGACAGACCTGGACAGAATAGCCTTTTGGCCTGCATAAGATGCCTATATTTAATAGGCTGCAGGGGTACTCAGCTACTTGTCGTAGGTTCAGACAATATCATGTCACCTGTCATGGTCATTACCTTGTCTTCAAAACGTGCAATTCATTTTTTTTATAATGGGCTGGTAATTCGCACTGTTGAATCCAAAATATGTCGCAGACTGTGCATTACTTTCTATTGTGCTCTCACACTGCGCATTTCCAAAAAATACCATCTGGTTGTCGTTTAGTTGCTCACTGCAGTCCCAAACCGCAGTCATGAAATAGTGGTAAAGATTGGCGCTCGCTGTCAAAGCGGCACAAACTAATGTGCTGTGTCTTCGAAACTAAATGTTATAAGCCAGCTGAATATATTTTTAAAAACCAAAATTAATAGTATCCCAGGTAAACCTACCTGTTTTGTGGAAAGTGAAGAATCCCAAAAACCTCGAAAGCGTTTTATGGAAGTCAACATAAATTTACTGCGTGCGAGTACCCTGTTCATACAAAACGCCGATCTCGTCCAACGGCACAAGTAGCACGACGCTTAGAAATAATTCATTAGTGAGGTTGGCGTTTAAGTATTCTTCGTTAATATTTATTCTTAACTAATTTTGCAGAAAATTAAGTTTTCTCCCAATTTTATACTCAAAGGAATTGTATGACTTAGTTTTAAGAAAGCTTCTAATGGTGGAATATTTTAATTACCCGAAATGTCCGTTCCTCAAACATTGGGTCTTTGCATATACTAATGTGGATTGTAATGTTTACAGTATGACTCAAATCCACTGCTAAGTTTCACTAACCCCTAATAATCTTTTCTTCAGAGCATAGAGAAATGTGTGGATTTTCATATGCGGAAAATATACGGCTTGTATTTTAGAAACCTTGAATGCAAGTGTAGTGGCAGGTTGAGTTCAAGGTATTCGGAAATTAGATGCGTTTTTAAAAATTTAATCACACCCTTTCTTTGAATATAAAATCGAAGAAGACGAGATTTCTCACAAATATATAAAAAATAGAATGATTTTGGTGCATGTTCTTCATAAAATACAACTGCAGTTTTAAAGGCATCGAAATGCAATGAGGAATATTCATGCTAATTGGGTAGTCCTTTCTTACAGAACGTTGTTTTCCCATGCAGCCGAAACGAAGTTCTTTCGAAAGCTGGCATCACGGGGTAACTGAATTATTATAAAACTACGTTGTATGAAGATTAATTGTACAATCCTACTTAAGTAATCTTTTTTCAAACAAATACCCATTTTAGGATTCTAGTTAGTACTTTATGAGTTAGTACAAACAATTTTAGTGTTATAGGTGGTATCACACTTCTACAAAAGCCTTTTGAATTTAGGTTTTAATGCTGTTTCACCAGATTTGCCTGTCTCTTTTTTCCATTTCAATGGGTCATAAGAAGCAGCAGACCAAGACCATTTTGTTTTCACATGATGTCGCTTATATGTACGTCAGAACAATAAACATTTTTATGATGTAACATGTTGTCAGACGCCTTATCCCTGTAGATGTGGTGAGTTTTCGTTCATCAGAATTTTTCCTATTTTTCTGACACAAGAACATGATTTTGAGAGTGTTCCTGAAAGAGCGGTGAATATTTCTTGGTTTTCAGTATTTTCACTTCATAAGCCATAACCTTACACACCGTTCTACGTGTTAATCAAAACTTTGAAAATATGCTACACTCTAAAAGCATTTATAAAGCAATCAGAACTTGGGCTTTCCAGTGGAGACAACCGTTCGGATCATATTTGTTGACTCACCCAAACATGAAACCCGTTGCCAAGACAAATGAACGCACACAATATGATCCGACATTGAATATGCCCCCAATCAGCAAAAACCTTCTTAAATAAGTAACCTTTAAAAATCTGCCTTTAGTAAGTTATTGGCTGGTGGGTAACTGCATGCTTCATATCTTTTTAAATGTAAGTCAATGTGAAAACTCTGAACCTTGATGAGTTTTTCACTTCACCTAAATTATGCTGTAATGTTTCTGCCGAAATTGGAGAAAGTAGTTTTTTTCCTGTTTATTTCAATCTTCACTCTACAATTGTAGATGCTTAAAACAATGGCCTCATATATACTGAAATACTGCTAAAACGTTTAATCCACAACCCCTTTCAATTGTACTGCACACTCTGGCGAAAACTAAATTGTGCAGTATATATCTTAGCATATGCCTACTAGTTAGCATATTAACATTTTTCAGGGACAATTTTGTAGAAAGGAAACCAATCATTGCCTGTGGGCGTTATTACTGCATTAGTGGTGCAGGGAGTCATATGGCCTTGCAACTTTGATTTTTGAAATTAATATAATGCCTGGTTTTCCAAGAATAATCTGCGTGCCTTCAGATTGCTTTATGTGGTTCGCAAGGGGACAAAAATCATTGCCCAAATGCCACGTGTTTCGATTACTAAACTCCCCACGCTTGGATTATATTCCTAGTAGAGGAGAACAAACACAGGTTTACGCCAACGTAGTCTACGATAGCTGCTAGGATGTCAAACCGTCCGTAAACAAGGTAACACGGGATGTCACACAAATTCACAAACATTAGAGTATTAATATCCTTTTAAAACATATTTTGTCCGTGAAAAGAATATGTTCTGGAATAGGTTAAGCAGAAAATTAAAATTTGGCGCATTTCCCATGTCTATTATTGACGATTTTAATTTATATCACAAGGCGTCATGAGATAGGTCTCATTATATACAGTTTCCACTCGTAAATTAGAAAATTTAGCTTAAGAAAGGTAATTACATTTGGCCCTTATTCGTGCAAGCTATTTAAGAGGTCATTGGTTGACTATTATGCTCGAGTGGACATTTAAAGTTATGAATGGAAGAGGTGAGTATGCATTGTTCTTCTTCAAGCTGGGTGTTCATCGGATCGAGATGCCGGTGGCCATTTGTCGAAAACAACATAGATACTGTTAATTTGCAGCTGCAATTATGAGTCACATGCCCCTGCGTGTTGATCGGCTTCATTGTTCTAAATATATGCCCTCCAACCTGCTGCTTTTTGCTATGTGAAACTGCATTTACATCTCGCCTAATGTACTCTAATATTTATCAACTTTGGTACTTAATCATTTTTTGCAAGTAATTTATTTTCTATTAGCTTCCAAGTTTAGTTTTTGGTTTTGGAGGTTTGTATTCTTTTGTGGCCCAAAATTGCCCATTTGATTTTCCATATTTCACTTGCATTTTCAGGCATTCTTTTGTGCATTTCTCCTAGATGTTCGCCGTACTAATCAGATCTTTCATTTTTGCTTTGTAAGGCACTTTCCAAAAAGTCAACGGACTGAAACATTAGTCATCTTTACGAACCACATCGCGTCCAAATGCGAGACTTTCCCTTTTTATCAAGTGCACAGCAAAGTTTTGGCATGGTGTACCCCTGTTCACATTCTCGTAATTCCTTTCGCTTAGACTGTCAAATATATATTTTACTCTTACCCCGTTCCAGGCCTCTCGAAATAGCTTTGGAGCAGGGTGTATTTCCTAATGTTTTTGCAATGTTCTGCAAAACGCCTGTGGGAATCACTTTTGATTTCGGGAGGTTTTCGGGAGGTTCGCTTGAGCGCACATTATCATGCGTGCAGCCCTTGAGAGTCAGTGGGCACTTCGGTTTCCGGTGGTTGAGTGGCATCGTCGTTTACATGCGCAGTACTCCTGTCATGGTTGTTTGAGCAGGACAATACTAGTCACTTTAACAGTTTACGCATATGTTGCACATATTCGGAATGAAGGTTTAGAACCTCTCAGTTTTCCCACTTAAGTGACTCTCCCTCACACCCGAACCTTCATAAGGCGCAAAAAAAGCGAAAAAACCAGACGAATTTTTAATTATTGTCTCACGTCGAGGACCATTTGATATTTTGAAACATAGTTATATCTTTGGACTGTTTTAGAGTTGCGAAAATTCCCTTTGTAAAATTCAAAAGGCAATTTGGTGAGCATACGTCTGCATTCGATAAGTTCTCTTAAGGTCTGTACATTTATATGGCTATTGAAGTAATGAATTAAAAGATACGGGCAAACAGATAATAAAGCTAAAACTCGGGTTTGGAAACGAGAGGAGAGGGGAGAGGAGAAAGAGAGGAAGAGTGACAGTGAAACACCCCAATTCCAGTCATCGCCAGGGAGAAGGTGGGTCCCGGCGCCGGTAATTGCATGCGGTCGGCTGGTTTGGTGGCTTCGACCCATGACAATTGTGGGGCCTGTATGAAGTTCTTCTGTGCGCATAGGGCCGGTCTTCGCAGCCTGATTGCAGCCGCCCTGCTGTAGCCAACAAGCGCTGCCCAAACAATTTTGGATAGCTTGTTGGGACCTTGTAAATCACTCTGAAGGACTCTCTGGCGTCTACACGGTGGTCTGTGTCTACCATGTGTGCGAGGATCGACCTGTTGATGTTCCTTATTAGTCCCTTTCTTAACCATGTTGGGCGATGTTCTTTTATTCTTTTGGATAAACGCCGGCTCGTGCGACCAGTATATTCTGCCCCACAGGAGCAGTTGAAGGGGTAAATACACATAGAGGTGGTCAGAGCTGGTAGTTTGTCCTTGCCCTCTCCGTACAGGATGGGACTGGTGGAGAACAGTACACGGATGTCAGCTGCCGGAAAGGTCTGTGATACAGCTTGAGTTAGGCGTCCTCTTAAAAGTTCATTTAATGCATCCCTTTGAAATGGGACCCTGATGAAGAGCCTTTTGAATAGTTACCTCTGTTTTGCATTAGTCAAATTAATTTGATTTCCCATAGTGTCCTTTTTCTGAGCTCTCCATTCGCATACGCATCTTCGTATTTGCATATATATTGGTCTATTGTAGTCCTTGCACACTGATTTTTCCCTTCTTTTTTATTTCAAGTTCAATAATGAACACCGTGGAAAAACATTTTTGAAGGAAGTAACATCTGGCGCAAATATCGCAACTCATTCACCGGAGGTTCTTCAGGATGTTGATAGTCGCAGCCTTCAACCATTGAGTATCGCCTGTGATGCTTTGGTGTTATCTGTTTTGCGTACTCACTTATAATCCCTATGAGAAGAGGCCTTTAAGATAAGAATTTTACAATAATACCTTCAAAACAAATCGTTTTTCACTCCGAATCATTTATACCAGACGTCTACAAAGAGAGAGAGAGAGAGTATAGGAGTGGTTATGCCGTAAACGCTGGACTCTATTGTCCAAGCGGTTTATGAGAATGTGATGTCTGCTGGTCGAGTGGAACAGGATGAAAAGCTGACGGGCTTTATCTTTCCACCCTTAAAGGCGTCATTTCGCAATGCCATTCTGCCTATATTACTAGCCATTGTTCTGCTGTTGATGGGGCTCTAGAGTGAACCCCATGGCACAGATGTACGAGTATGCTTCGAAAAGCGGTTTGTCAGCGTCGTTTTTCCGCCGTGGCAGTTGCAGCGCAGGTCCACTACTATTATAAAAGAAGTAACACGCAAGTCACCATGCCTGCTGTCATCCTGTCGTGGAGCGCATCTTGGACTTCGTCTGTCACGACGCTTCAACTGTCATCTATTGACCGAATGAGGTACGATAGGGGAGTGTAGATCTCTTCTGCCCTATTACCTTCAAGCGACGTTCTAAGATTGTCAATGCACAAGGCGGTAACGTCATTCATACTTAAATACTGCGAAATCTTTTAATCGTCTACCCCTTTCGGCTATGACATGTACGGTAGCGAACACCTAAATCATACAGAATATACAGTAGAGTAGGCATGTTAGAAGAGACCTAGTAGTTAGTATATTCTCACTGTTAAGAGGCCTTTTCACAGAAAGACAGGAGACTCTCTGAAGGTCAAATCGAAGAATTGCCTGTGGGCGTTTTTGAAGCCTGATTTCGCACGTATTTGCAACTCTGACGGTCTTAAATCAATTAAACGTCCTGTCGCCTTGCTTCATGCTGTCACCGTGTAGAAGAGATCGGTTCCAATGTGTCACAGGTTGTGTCTGGAAAAATCTTAAGCCCAAATTATTTCCCCCTCATAGAAAAACACGCGTGGATGCGCATAGTCTACGATAACTGTTAGGATAGTAGACAGCGCGACAACAAGGTAAGCCTCAATGTCGCACACATTTATAAATATTAGAATGATAAATATTTTTAAGCACATTGTGCATGCAAGATGGTGTTCATTTAAATAGACTCAGCGCGAAATTAAAATGCACTAACATTTTCATTTCTCCATACTAATGGTTTCAATGCAAATCATCATGCTTCTTGATTTGGATCACAGAATTTACAGTTACCGCTCGCAAATCAGGAAATTTCGCCTCAGCGCTGTGCCATAAGTTTGCCTTTGTTCGCGCGGATGATTTAGCAGACCAGACCCGGTGTGATCAAGGGAACGTTTTGCAGAAGGCCTAGAAGAACCGACTGTACATCGCTTTTCGTGAATCTAGGGATTCCGCAGATCCAGGAACAGGCGGTCAGCGTACCTAGGAGGACGGAAAGCATATGGTATTTGCTGTTTAAGATGGAAATGTGTACCGTTACTTCGCAGCGACAACGATGTGTGCCATACTCCGAGATACCATACGGGTGCAGTGCCCTCTTCTAAATGTATACATTCCACTACCGCGGTTACCCACCATACAAATGTAAATCGATCGCATGCCCCTTATAAAGTTCTCAATACCAATTAACCAGTCAGAAATCCAAGTCTTGTCTTTGGTATAGGTTGCAACTATGAACCTGATGTCACTTCCGACCTCCAAAAAACATAGGGCCGATTTTATGTTATCATTTAGAAACTTTTGAGTGAAATTAGCGTGTATGGGGAGATAATTTTCTGAAGTTGGCCAGCTTTAACATTTTGGGAAGTTCTTTTACACAAACATGCGAACCGCCAACAAATTAGATTTTCTTTCGACCCAATTAGACGTCGCTAAAACAAATCTTTGTCAAAAAGTGCATTTGCAAATATTTTTTTCATTTTCTTGCAAAATGCCATTGTGGTTTCAGGAGCGGAAGATCTGTGAGACTTCGCTCGAGCGTACATATTAGACTTGATTACTTTGTGTGTAGTCCGTGGAAATTAATGTTTGCCCGCACCCTGATCATGCGTGACCAAAAGCGACGAAATCAGACTAATTTTTAACTATTGCCTCATACCGAAGGATGATTAATTTCTTGAAAAATACAGTGCTTGACCAATCTCATGAAATGATGGCCAAAATTGTGAAAAGCGTCTCTGACTTGGAGGAATTCATAAGGTGGCGTTGTAATATTAATTAGCATGTAGCATAATTCTATGGTATTTCGGACTTGTCGTGATGTCGCTTTTGAATGCACTTCTTTCAGACCTCCCGCAGTAACCGCACTCGGCTGCTTAAACAACATGTATTTTTCACACTGGTTTTCGATGATCTGATAAATTCAAATATATTTTATAGAAAGCATGTACAAAAATATGCTTCTTTACTAGTTTGTTAGAAAACTATAATCCAGAAACAAATGATTTCCGTGTGGGGAAACGTTTCTTGACTAAATCCAACGACTATTGCCAATAAAAGCTAAGAGACGAGTACAAGGAAGCAAGATAGGGAGACAATCGTTTCTCCTTCTTCATTTTCTTCTTCTTCTTCTTCTTCTTCTTCAAAACAACGACTATTTTGACCTAGGTTTTATGCCTGCAGTCCGAATAAGGACGAGGTTTGATCACTTGCATATTCTGGGTCCTTATTTTTAATTTATCCTGCATAAGCACACTAGTCCGCTTTGTTAGTACAAGACATTACCATAGTAGCTGTTTTAATCAAAGGAAATGACCCCAACTATAGAAGACTTCTTCACGATGCGTACCGTTGATGCTCTGGGCGTACATTTCGTGTTATCAGCACGGCAACAACAAAATCACTCAAAACACAAAACAGCATATTTGCAATGTCCAAAGTTCGAAGTGTCTTACTATTATCTAACGTGTTGCGTAAGAGGAGCAGGTGAAAGGCTAGGAATCTAAAATAACACCTCATTGCGTTTTCGTTTCAACATGAGATGAGTCACGGAATTTTCGCGGAAATCAATTTTGAGAGTGGGAAGACGTATGCGCCCTAACGGTCTCCGAGACACTAGCGACTGACTTTTCTGAGTCTTCTTCTGGCATATTTGTCTATGTCGCGAAAACAATTAATTCATTAAAATTCAATTTAAGACGCAAGATTACAAGTGAAGAAAGTAGGTGGCGGTCAAGGATGCGTGATCAACTTAAACCACGCACAATTAGTTCGTTTCTTCTAATGTCAGAATGGAGCTGTGAGTACTAGTTTGTTCTATACACAGGGCAGGTTGCCGTAGGTTGGTTGTTTGCTTGCAACAGAGACAAGCGTCTGTTCACAGAGATTGTCAGTCACGGTGTTTTGTTTACGCGAGAGTGAGTGTCTGGGTCAGCAGGAGGGGATGATTGGCTGAGTGTTGGTTGTGTGGTTAAACAACTTAGGGGATGAATAGGGGGGGACGCATACTCACAATGCCTCACGGGTATCAAGCCAGAGCGTTCGACGCGCGTGAGATGATGAGGACAGCGGACAGCCACTGGATTTGGCCAGGAGGTGTCCCAGTTCCAGCCGGCGGGGTTGGCCGTGTGTCAACAGCTGTCGCGTCGATTATTCGACAAAAGGGAGCCTGAGAAAAAAGGGGAACTCTAGCGGCTGCTACAAATATGCGTGAAGAGAAGTGGGCGGATCAGTTAAGGGTAAAATAAATTAAAAATGAGATGGACTAGGAAACTGTACAGGTATATGAGCGTTACCAAGAGACCGATTGTAGCTGCGCCGAATGCGGATTAGGACTGAAAGATCTCCGCACCAAGACGCTTGACGGCGAAGAATTTGCAGCAAACATTTGGCACCCACACGCCGAGTCACAGATGATAGGTTAGAATGGGACCCACAGTTGGGAGACCTGAATCAATTTTTTTGATGGACGTGCTTGTGGCAATTATCAAATGCTCTGTTCTGACCGAATTAAAAATACCACTATCGAGGTCAGTCAAAATGAGACCTCGTCGAGCCAGATGGATAAAGATTGCTCACAGTCTTCTAGCTAAAACGTGGTATTAGGGAGCTCGGATTCATGATAGTGATTTGCTAATTTATTAAGCCCGTAAATGGAAAGTGGTAAGTGTTCGCGGACTTGCGGAGATAATCCAATTGCATTCATTTCATCCGTCAGCTCCCCTGTTTTAAAGAAAATTATATTTGAGAAGGGCATAACTTAGTTTGACTTGGTGATGGCTTATTCCTAAAGTTTTTCCTAACGCATAGGGGCTGCGCTTGATCCAGTCAAAGGAGGGATATCAAGACCACGAAACCCTTCCCATAGGTCTTCGCCTTTGAACTCCCTAGTTGTTTACAAGAAACTGAAAAATCTCAAATCTGGCAAAGGTAGCATAAAGGTAACAAATAATCGTAAAAGAGTCAACTCTGTACAGATAAAAAAACTGTCTCGAGTGTTAGTGGTACGAGCAGCAGTACAGTGGTCCTTTCGAGTGCAGGGAAATAAATAATAGCCCCAGTGACAACAGTTGCATAGGTGCATGACAGTAAGCGTAGGCTATGGGTTGAACGAAATAAGAAAATCAATTAAAAATGTTACTGAAATATAGCAAGTGGTATTTTAACAACGGTATTTGTCAAGATTACAGAGGTCTGGTGGAAATTTAGTGGACACTGCTATAAAAATTCAGCTTCCTCTTAAAGATCTCGACGGAAGCAGACATAACTGCATCCGCAGGCAGAGAGTTCCATGATTCGAGCACTCTGTTAGAAAAGAGGAAATTCCGTGTATCTAACCTGGCCCCGGTCACAAGTAGTTTGAATGGATGACCTCGTAGTATTTGTGGTGGTTGTTAACTCGAAGAAGTTCCCTGGTACGAGGCCGCAGTCCTGACCGCGTGTGATACGGAAGGTTTGTATCAGCTCACCCCTTAATAAAAAGTTGGGTCAAGTTACCCGCCCGGCCTGACGGTACTCCACACTCTTTTCCGAATTAATAACTTCCATTA